>BGPR01000517.1:421303-453731 GCA_013235015.1 Araneus ventricosus
AAGAAAAGAAATTCATTTGACATTAATTTAAGAAAAGAAATTCATTTAGCTTATTGGATGACATTATTTTTTGTTAATTAATTACCAAGTCAAGACATTTCGTTATGGTTTGAGATAAGAAATTGGAATCTCCGGGTTTTTGTTTCATCAAAATATTTGGCGAGAACTTACGCCAACCTTAAAAAATGCATTTAAAAATAGATGAAACTGGTGGTTAGTATATTCCCACGGCCTTAGAAAGGGGTTAATGTCAGTCAACGCGATAGAAGAAAAGACACATTAAGAAAATTAAAATTAAATCAGTTATTGGATTATAATAATAATAAAGAAACAAAACAGAAAATATTAAAGCATCGAAATATAAAGCTTTTAAGTCTGGGGTTGAGTGTATAATTGTTTTTTATGACAGACATTTTATGTACAAATATATAAATGATATTGAGGGATTTTAACTATTTCTGTTCCAAAAAAAAATCCAATAAATTTCCCATTTCATTAAATAAAAAGAGTGCTCAAATTTTTAAATTTTATTTTACAATAAAATGAACTTTAAAAAAATTTTCCTAACAGTTATCTGCAACGGTAAAATTTTGTAATACATGATTTAAATTATTCATAGCCCTAACTCGAACGGAAGAACAAAAACCGAGAAATTTTCACTCCATTACCTACAATGGCGTGTCTTACAATTGCGTGACATTTCTACTGCGCAAGGAAAGTACGAATGTGCTCCTTTTTGCATTTCTGTTCTGTCATGGTCTGATGCGTTCTTTCACTCTTTCATTTAATTCTCATTTGTCAGCGATTGCGATAGATTTTCTAATGCATTAGCGAACACGTCTGATGAACTTTTAAGACCTTCATATCCAAACCCTGAAAATTACTTCTTTACAGATCATTAGAAATACAACAGAATCTCGAAACCACTTTATACGAGAATGCAATTGATATTGATTCCAAACTGAAATAAATTCCAAATAAAACGGAATTCGAAATAGATAAATATCTTCGAATAAATAACAACGATTCATATCACACATTCATGACACATAACCATGGTAAAGATAATTCGAAAACTTTGATCGCTCTTTTAACCTCTTTTTAAATTATTTAATCGCGATAAGATGATTGTTTAAGATTTTAGTTAGATTAAATAAAGTTTAACTGTTTTACCAGAAACTAAAGTTGAGATTGTCAAATAACTTGATCATCGAATGACATTGCTTTAAAATAAAACAAAAACAATTTTGACTGATTTGAAACCATTGCAGTGGTAGCCAAATTTGTGGGCAGGTACATTACACACCGGTACAGTCGCGGCGAAAGAAAGAAAAAAAAAGCGAACCACCCAGCATTATTCTACCATCGTTCATCGTAGATTAAAACAAAAGGTACCAATTTTCAAGAAATAACGTCTACTAAACGATTCCATATCTGAAAAATTCATAAAGGTTCGTCGACATATTTATAATTGCACTAACTTTAAAATTTTCAATGGCAACACACATTTTATCAACGGATTTAAAAACTACAATAAAAGCTAGGCTCGGATACCAAATTTAATCATTCTAGCTTTATTATTTTCGAAATTATAAGCAAATAAAATTTTGAATTTCTAATGATAAATTAAAATTTTGAATTTCTAATGATAAATTAAAATTTTGAATTTTTATTGATATCTTGAGAAATATTACAGATATTGACCTAGAATTTTTTCGTTGTAATAGTATGAAGTATTATACACATTCTGCACCTATATTTTTGATTTTATAATCATTTTGAACACAGGAAATATTTTATTAAATTTGTAATCATCAAATATTTTAGAATATTTTTATAAAATTTGATGCTTACAAATTTTTGAATAAATTCCCCCCCCAAATTTAATAGAATCGATGCAGAAGGCTATTTAATAAGCCCATGCAAAATTTCAGCTTATTCGAAAGAGAAGTTTTTAAGTTACATTAAATTTTCTATTTTATCTGTAAAACGATGCATTTGGGGGGGGGGGCATACAATTAAAAAGGTAACATGTTTATTTCATTTAGTAATGCAATACATATGGATCACAATCATATTTTTTGGAGAAAATTCCATTTTTGTAGAATTTTGTAATGCATCTAGTATTTATCGATTGTAAAAAATACATTGTGACTTTTAAGGTGATGTTTAAACAACGAATATCTTTGGAAGTTAAAATTCTACCACCGAGATTTAAACACAAGCAGCGAGCTTCACCATCTAAAGATGGAGAAGGCCCCTTTTATATCGCGAACACAAAATGTCGAATATCTTCCGACCTTTTAATGGTATATTAACCAAAATTGATATCTTGGGGTATTTTATGATGAGAAATTTATTTATGTAATCAAAAATGGGTGCTGTCATTGGAAATTTTAAAGTTAGTGCAATTATAAATATGTAGACGACTCCTTATGAATTTTTAGATATAGAATCGTATAATAGACGTTATTTCCTGAAAATTGGTACCTTTTGTTTTAATCTACGATAAGCGATGGCAGAATAATGCTGGGTGCTTCGTTTTTTTTTCTCCGCGACTGCACATATACACTATACATCTACAGGTTTTTTACCCCCAGCTTATAAAAACTTTGATAACGGTAAAATTAAATATTTAACATAATTTTAAACAGAATTCAATCAATTCAATTCAATAAATTAATAATTTTAAAAAATCATACTAAAAATACTTCAAACACAAAAAAGCTATGTCATACAAATTGTATTTTTGAATATTATATACACCGTAATAGTAGGTATTTTTAAAATCTAATAAATTCCGTTTGTATAATATACTGGTGAAGATTCATGTCCACAGATGCGTAAATTTTATCTAATAAATTTACGGAATTCAATACCTCTAATGATTTCATGCTAGATTAAATAACTAATCCAACATCTCTGTTTATTAAAACTGTATAACATTTCTTTAAAGAATACGATATCAGTTTTTACGTAAATGAAACCTTCCTGTACAGACCAAAGCTTATTATTAGCTTAGCTATTTTATTAGCTTAACACAACATTGAACCGCTACCACATTACAAAAAAGGTGCATCGACAAAATGTAGCTAACAGACATTTTATTATTATTTTGATTAAACATCCTTTTGCACTGCAAATGTTTTGATCTTGCTTTACATACAGAAATACGTTATTAAAATTTCTTTAAAATGATATATAATCATTTGTATTTACCATAACAAGAAAAGCAATATAAACAGAAAAATTTCAAATGCTCACAATTTTAAACACCACAATGTAATGATTTATTAAAATCTGGTACATTTCTTTCGTTATAGGCGCAAGTTTTATCTCAACCTAATCACACATTTCCAGTGATTTTTTCATTCATTTACTTTATTAACCAACACGTGCACAACTTTTCTCCAATATTTTCAGATTATACAAGTTTTTCCTTACACAAACCACCAGCAATCCGCTTTAGCACAAGTAACGGATAGCCAACTACATTATGAGAAATCAAATGCAGACTAAGTATATCTTTGAAAATGCAATTAACCAGCCAAAATGACACGTTTCCAGACAAGATAAAAATGAAAAAACCAATAATAGAATACAAAAAAATATCGACAAAGATGTCAGCAGAGAGTTATGAACCGAATCTATTACAAGGAAGAAGAAAGCGATTATACTTCGATGTTTTCGCTTTGAAAATATCAAATCCCATGCCTCAATGTAAAGCAGAATCGTATTGATTTATCGATGTCGGGTTAGACAATTCGCTCTGGAAAACGATTTTCCGAAGATCATTTTGACATACAAAACAATAAACTCTTAACTTCTCAAGCAAAAAATATGAAAAGTGATTTATGCAAATGCACAGAACTTCGGATTCGTATATGTTTAATGTAATAAATTTTCTACTTCGAATTACCTTCCTTCATTGTTTCAGTGAAAAGCTGAAATCTCCAACTCTAATGCAAATTTAATTATTGACATTTCATCTGTTTGAAATCCAGAAAATAGTTGCTTGCAAAATCAAGCTATTTTAAGAAAAAATACTACATTTTGAAATTTAATATTACTTTAAACTTAAGCTGAATCTAATGTGGAAAGAATTTTGAAAATTTACGCAACCAATAGGTCTTGTATTTTCGAAAATACAGTGGAACCTCTTTAGTCCATCATTCTCTTTAGCAGGTCCTTTTGCTTTGGAGCCGATCATTCCTATCAATTCCAAATTTTAAAGAAAATTATTTATACTATCGCAGATAATTCGATCGTACGTCGCCTTCTTTGAACTTCAGCACGTTCAAAGTCTTCTCAATCTTGCATAGAGTAGTTAACAGCCGATTAAGGGATGGGGTGCGAGGAGGTCGAAACATGCAACATTAATAGATATCGGAGTTACAAATATCGCAATATCTCTACTAATTAATAGAGGAGAATGTGTATGTGTTGGCGTTCTACAGGCCAGACCACTGGAGGTAGAGCTACGAAATTTGGCACAAACAGTTTGGAGGGCGGGAATGTGCACCTAGGAGCCCTTTTTGAAATTTTAATTAGAATTTCAATTAATTAAAAATTAAGCGAAATTTTGGAGTTTTTTCTTAATAACTTTCGAAAATATTACAGAAAAAAAATCATTTTTACACCATCTGAAAGAGCAAAAAATTACTTTTTCAATGATATCAATTAAGTTGACGTATAATTTTTTCTCTAATTTTAATGAATTTTTAAAATTATTTTTGACATAATTTACAACAATACTTAACATTGTTGCAACGCAATTCAAACCGTTTTCATTGTTTAAAAAATAATTATTTGCGTGTTTCTCTTCCATGTGTGAATACCTTTAATCCTTGCACCATTCCCTTTCACAATCCCTTTATATATTTCAATATCAGGAGTACTTTGAAACTCCTGCAGTTTCGGGTATTTTAATATTGCAAACATGCATATGGCTAGATGTCTAAAATTTGCGACAGGCAAGAATAGAACGCAATCAAAGATTACATGGATTGGGCAACAGTACTTTAACAGATTTTCGAATTGTTAAATGAAGGCAAAAGACTTCTTAAAATATTTCAAAACCGTATTAATTTTTCATATAGCACAAGAAAAAAAACTTTCCTTGTTTTAACATAGAAGGATGCTGTTACATAAGCTTAAGCATTTTTTTAGGCTCATCTTTTCAATACCTCAGCAGCAATTTTATTATTACTATTACAGCTTTTTTTCACTCAGTTTTTAAAAGCGACGAAATATTTTTAACGCATATATGAGTTTTGTTTAAAATTGTTATTGAATAGTGAGTACTCAGCCAATAATGGCAATTTTAAAACTTAATCAATAATGGCAAGGCTTCTCTTTCGTAGTTGATATTTCCGATCTTGTAGCCATTTGTTCTACATACCATGTCAAATAAAAAAAAAAAAAACATACAAATTTGTATTTTTAAACGATATATAACAATAGAAATGATTTAGCAAAAAGATTATTACTTTCTCGTATACGAAGTATACAAAGAGAAAGTATTGTAATCGTCAAAAATTCAGAACTCGAGATTTTGACGAATCTCCTGTTTAGACCTCCCCGTAGTCCGAAAAAACACAATTTGGAATTATGTCTTGTGCTCGTCTGTGTGTGTCTGTGTCTGTTCAGGAACACGATAACCTGAAAACTATTAGAGCTACGGGATGAAATTTGGTATGTGTCTTTAACATAATTTGTAGGTTCTATCAAATTTGGACAAAATGTCACCTGTCATTGTATGTCCGCGGTCATGTGAATTATAACTCAAAACTTATAGCTAAATGGTGAAATTGTACACTTTTATCGTTACATGAATGTGGTATCCGTATAAAAGTTTGGGCCAAATCCATCAAAAAAGAGGGTTAAAATTGCATATTCAATTTCTTTTAATCTGATTTTCCGCATGCGTATTATAAATCTTATTGTTGTAAATTTTATTACAACAATAAATAATGTTTTCAAGCATCAATTGTTACTTTTTTATTGTTGTAAATCAAACTGATCTCATTATTTCAAAATCTTTTATTCACGCGCTTTTGCAATTGTACTGATTGTGGTAGTATAAATTTGTTCTTTGAATTCAATCGTTGAGAATTTTCGCTTAATATTCGATTGAATGCCTATTTTATCGCTGCCTGCTTCAAAGTAATATTTTTTTTTGAAACGTGGCAACAGATATTTGATTTTTGTTTGTTTTTTTGTTTTACTTTCTCGTATAAGCATACAAAGAGAAAGATATCTCCACTGAACTTCCACCTCTAGAAAGTATATGGGAAAGTTTAGGGGAGACCACTCCCGCTGGTTATTTAGATGTTCTCAAATTGCAATTCTGTAGTTAAGGATCTCGGCAACATTTTTTATTCCCCCACAAATTAAGATTTTTCGTTCCTCAGTATCTAAATACATGTACAGCAAGACACACTTTTTTTCTGTTACTCCACGACTACAGTAAAAACATATCTTTAGCAAACTAATCTGTATATAAAAGGATAAAAACATTTAATTTAATATCAACGAAGTAAAGAAAAATATATTTAAAAAACATTAATTAGAAACTATGTATCTTCTAAACTTTCTGGTCTTTTAATACTTTATCACAGATATTGAAAACAATAGAATGCAAACATACACGTTTTTCCACACACACACAAATATATATATTTGAAATTAGAAACCAGCGGGATTGGTCTCCCCTAAACTTTCTCGTATACTTTCAAACAAATGTGTCCTACCCCCCGCCTATAAATTGCGGAGTCTACGATATATTATTGATATCGTCTTCGCAGAACGCTGCAATACGAAAGGCTCAAGAATGCAAGCGAGATAAAATTCGCCAAGTCAGTAAAATAGCACCAAAGAGGCGCCATGTTTACCAAGGTCAAGCGCCGATACACGATATGGCGAGTATTATTGCGCCCTAGTAAGATATGCAATTTGAACGCCTTTTTTTCAACCGATTGAATCCAAAATTGGACACGGATCTACAATTAAGGTTAAAAGACCACACCAAATGTCATTCATCTAAGTCTTTGTGTTAATGAGTTATTGTGCACAAAAGTATGCGATTATACACACAGTCAACCCCTCGATGGATTTGGCCCAAATTTTCATGCGGACCTACATTTGTTATGATAAAATTGTATACCAAATTTTATCCATCCAGCTGTTTAAGTTTCTGAGTTATCGTGTTCACATTAATGCGAACAGACAGACTGACTTCCCGTGGACGGATTTTGTCGAAAATTTGATAAAACCTACAAATTAGGTGTAAGGATCACATACCAAATTCCATCCCTCTAGCTTTGATAGTTTTCGAGTTATCGTGTTCACAGACAAAAAGACATAATTCCAAAACTACGTTTTTCGTACTCAGGGAGATCTAAAACGTTGAGATTCATCAAAATCTCGAGTTCGGAATTTTTTGACGAATACAATACTTTATACTTCGTATACGAGAAAGTAAAAGGGTCCAAGCAAAATTCATTTTTCAATCAACCAAGCTCCATTTTAATAAGCAAATTAATAATTTCTGAAATAAATTTCATAAGAAAAGACTTAGAGATATATAAAAAATTAGTAACATGTTTAACATAAAAGATTTTGGCATATGTAAACATTATATTGCTTTACCTAGAAGTTTGCGACGCTAATAAAAAAAAAGCTTTAAAAAAAGAAAGAAAACATGATCTTTTATACAAATTGACGAATTTTTGACTTATATATACCATTTTAATAATTTCTTTTCCAATTTTAAATGAAATTACTAAGAAAAACTAAATATAGGCGGATTTTATGCGCCTATCCAAACAACTTTTTCACTAACTCACTTTGGCAGTTATATATTTTTAAATTTATTTCCTACGTAGTTTATGACAATATAAAGCCTCACAAATGGGCAACACAATCAGACTTAATAAAACTGATAGTGCTGAAAAGCGCTCGGATGAACTTTGAAAAATACAGTTTTTGCACACACACTCGATGTGAAAAAGTTAAAACCTGCAGGACACATTTTTTAAAGATATTCAAAAGCAATTTGTTACAAGTTTTGAATTGATACGAAGTGTCATCGAATATGAAGGAAATCCTTTTTAACGCATATGTTTCCAAATCTACTCTTATCTTTATTTTTTTTCTAGGTAAGATAAAAACTACAAATCAACATTTAATGCATTTTTCAGAAATAACCAAATGCTCATTTTGACCTTTACAAAACCACATTTTCAGAAAAAGAAACCGAAAAATAAAGAGTCCACCGCTGTTCTATATAAAAGCAAGCCACCTAAGATATTCAACACAGCTCTCCGTAACATTTTATCAAAGCGAGTATGACGTAAAAGTTGCATGCCCTGCAACAGTAAAAAGATAATGGAAGCATCTTCTTCCTGAATAAAGTAGTGTCACGGCAACTAATGTGAAATTTTTCGAAAAGCAACGTGATTTAAAGCTGTATCTTCTTAACAAATATAGGCTCTTACCGGAGAGGAAAATATGATTTTTATCTTGTTTTCTCTCGGAATGAGATAGGAATTTTCTTGATTTTCGTTAATAAAAAAGAAAACACAAAATTATCCATTAATGTTGCACTGCAAGGAACAGATGTCTCTTAGGAAATATTTGTTGAAAACAAGCAAGGAATAAATTTAGCATTCTGTATTGTATACCACTTAGGAATGGAAAGCATTTGCCATTCAAATCATCTTTTAAATGGTGGCAATACATTTCAGGAAAAATTGCACTATCAACTCGAGGAAATCTTGTACGTGTGCGTGTATGTATGTTCACACATGCTTATCAAACTGAAAAAAGCTTATAATAATGTGACAAGAAAAAGAAAAAAATTTCTTTTTTTTTTTTCTTCCAATTTTAGAAGAATTATGCTCTTGAAATAAAAGTAAAATAAAACACCTCCAGAAAAGTAGCATAAAATACAATACAACAAATCTGGGTTATTTAGTTGCCAAAAAGTAGTATAATAAATCAAATTTGAAAAGCATTTGCATTCGACAGAATTTGAACGCAGTTATGCAATCAGAAACCAACAACCATTTTGTAGATTTACGGTTCACTGTTTACGATTGTATTTTAGAGTCAGTAGTTTTTGCGAATTCACAAGTTGTACAGAAGACTAGTTAAAATGTAATAATTAAATTTTGGAACAATGCGGAATTTGAAATTTTTCCAGAAAATTATTGTATCTCAAAAATGTGCGCAATCGAGTTGGTTCTTTTTCAGTTCATTATGCAGAACCGCTCTTATGCATTTCGTTACAGTTAAAAACTCGTTTAATTCTTAGATATTTTCAGAAGAATTATTATTACTCTTTTTATTTTAATGAGTGCTGAAGAAAAGTGCCATACATTCATTATTTTAATGAATGTATGGCTATTAGAAACGAAAATTTGAATTAAGAAAAACGCAGGATCGCAAATCAGGAAGTTACGAAAACATATCAGCAGAAATTCTCATTCAGACAAATGCAAATTCCATTAGGTAATTATTAATTGGAATTTTTTTACAGAAAATAGTGTTATGTTTTTAATCGCAGGATTATATAAAGGTATGTGCAGCATATACACTGCAGCTCCAATACATGGTGATCTTTTTCCAGCAATTCTAGAATGCATTTCAATATTTTCTGTTTTTTAATTAAATATTTTTTTAACGTCGCTTTTTATTTGGTGTTAACCAGCTTTACACTGAAATGAGGTAAGAAACACAACTCCACTGCATAAAAGCACAACACGGCAAAATGTGGAAGACGGTCGGAATTTGTTTAGGCGCTTAAACGATGTCTTGCCGGGCAACTGAAAAATGGGAAGAAACGCAAATATAAATCGACATAGGCCAAAAGGTTATTTTTTTCAACAAACGGAAATTTCAAAGAAATAATTTCCCTCTGTTTATGAATACCCCTTCCTGCGTTACAATGCGGTAACAACCCGACAGCAAAAACCTTCATTACACATAACTATATCTTTACCGCTGGATAAAATTAAGGAACTGAAACTTTTATCACAAAATTATAAGTATTTTTTCTATAAAAAAGTACAATCACGTCAACTCTGTGTGAAATAGTAAATGCAGACCTGCCAACCTCAAGATTTGAAAAAGAGGGACATATTTTCAACTATACATACACGATCACAAATGCGCAGCAGGGCCAACATTTACTTTATTTAACTCATTTATACAAATAAGGTGGAGGGGGCCTAATGAGACAATCTTATTTTGGCTATGTTTTTCTCAAAATTTTATTTTTTTACAAAATAAATGAAAACGTAGATTTTTTAAAAATTGCTTAGCTGGGTTTTTAAATAATCTGATCAGTTTTTTAAAAGACTTTTTTTAGTCCTCACTCTTCCATACATATTTTATATCTAGACAATATTACCAATATAAATTGACTTACCTATATATTTTTTTGTACTTCAAGCTTTAACTTATGGATTTACATTTCTTCATATATATATATATATTGATTATAGTTTTTTTTTTTTTTCATTTACAGTTGAGTTCTACTTACAAATAAGTCCTATTTACAAATTACATGATAATGCACTTTTACTACTTTAAAAAGTTGTTGCAGATTTTGCCAGAAGTAATTGAGAAATCACACGTGCAAATAGAACAAAATGCATACGATTTATCGTTTTTTGTGATAATAAGTGATAATAAACGAATATTCCTCGGAATAGGCATTGGTAAATACAGTCTGGTATTTCTTTTCAGATTCCTTCGATGACATCAGATCTGGACTGGTGGGAAAAGAAATGCAAGCACAAAAAAAAAAATTTAAAAAAATATTTCGGAGATAACCCTACCACGACACAAGATCGGCAGAAGAGACAAATTCTCCCTGTTTCCTCTCTAGTGCGCTAAACAGACAAAGCATAGCATGAGTCGAAAACCAATGCCGATAGTCACTAGTCAACAAGCCTGGGCATGATACCGCGGCAGAGAGCTAATGAAGAACCCGTAGCCGAATGACGTCACACATTCGAAATTTGAGGAGAATGTGGTCGCGGTAAACGCTGGATTTTTCTTGCGACGCTCTTTTACTGCTTTTTTTTATTATGACTATTTATTTGTTCCGATTTCTTGAAAATGCTAAAAAGGGGGAGAAAATCGGTGAAAATCGGGAGGCGGGAGAAATTGTTAAAAAGCGGGAGAGTTGGCAGGTCTGTAAATGACACGTATTCTACATCAAGAAAAAAATTCAAAGAAAAAGATTTTAAATCTTTCTTACAAAGCTGCTCCTCCAAGATAATGAATTTTTAAACTTCAATAAGTATATACCTATTGAAGTTTTATTAATTAAGTATATACCTATTTGATAGTAACTTCAATAAAATGTCGAAAAGGTGGGGTTTTTTTTCAGAAAGCAGTTTTCATATCTTGTAGAGTTAAATGAAGTTTCTTTTCACGGTGCATTTGCTAGTTGCATCATGAGGATCATAATGCTCGGAGGTACAGTGTACTTTTATTTTCCAGTACTTCAAACGTTTTAGAATTCGCTGCATACTTGAGAACATTTTGGCAAAATTTTAAAAGCAAAAGATGAAAAATGAAAATGATTAAGCAAGTACTCTTTGTAATATTATTTTGCTTAGAGGGACACTGCAAAGATATGAACTGCAATATTCTAGAATATATGACAGCCACATAAACTGTGATATGAAAATTGCCCTGAAAGAAGAATGATGAAATATCTCAACAATCCTACTAAGTAGTTCGGTAAACAAAATATCGAGAAAATGCATAGAAATGTGAGGCAGCCCAGCTATAATTGAAATTTCAAATCCACTCTATTAACATGGGGAAAGTATTTTCTATAATTTAATGGCATTTGAATCTATGTACTTTTTCTAATTATTTTCTTTATTCTACTATCTGCAGAATCTTACCTAATCAGAGGTTATAAAATGCATTTACTATGTATTCTTCACATTGTATTGTAAATGTGTGTGAATAGGTTAATATCATTAAATTCTGCTTCAAAAGAGTCCCCCTATTCAATAGTTTTCAATAAAAGTTAACTTACGTGATAGGCATAATTAACTTTCATATACATACTAATCTTTATTTTTAAAGATTAGTAATTATCTTGATCTTAAAAATGCTTTTTAATTGAATGCCAATTTATTAACATGGAGAAAAAGGAATACTTTCGATGAATATCGAAGTAGAAAAGATAAACAAAGCCTTGAATCGTCAATAATTCCAATGAATATGAATGTCCTTTTCTCTATAAAATTGCTAACTTTTTTTAAAAATTAAGTCTACAGTTAATTAATTCATGAGATCGTAAAACAAAGACTTAATAGTATAGATCAAAGATCAATCATCATAAATGATGGACCACTTCAAAAGAAAAAATTGCTTAGATTTAGAATCATCCGTCATTTCAAACATCAAAATCCGCAATTTCAAAAACTTAATAGGTCTTTAAGAAAATATCTACTTAGTTCAGGAAATTTCATGAAAGAACATGCCTTTAAAATGGTTTGTGTAAGTAATAAATTTTTATTTTTAAAAATCTTTATCGCTTTCCCCGGAATCTCCTGTATAAAATTACAATTACGACCCAGTTTGTTTTATTTCTTTCCGATTATTTGCAGACTTTCGTGAAGTCTGCAATAAATTTTTAAACAACTTTGATACAGCACATTTTTCAGGAATCTTATCCAAACTTGTAGAGTAATGATGACGTAGCAAACTTTTAAGATGTTCTAAGGACAAACAAAATAACCTTCGAGTAAGGCACATTACTCGACTTAAAATTCGTTTAAAAATCACCACCAATGAATGTAATGAACAGGATTCAAAACTTTTACAACAAGCTACCGTAAAACAGGGTAACTTTGCACCGACTTTCATGGCTTCAAAAGGAATTTCCAGATTTGTTGCATGTATTTCTCTGAAAAAGGGCTTTTCTGATTTTTTCCTAGTTTGGTGATTACTAGAGAAACATTTTGCAAGAGTTTATTATCATTTTATCTTTTGCAATAGTGACAGAAAGCCAAAGTCACTGAACTGGACTACACAAATTGCAACGGCCTTTTCCTTCTCGTTGAAAAAAACCAGGAGATTTCCAGGTTTTCTTATATGAAGAAACTTTTTTTTGTAGCAAACTGTTTGTTTGGGATAAAAGCGCGTCTGGGATCTCTGGAGAGAAATTATGGAATTAAAAGTCCCTAACTTCCTTTATACACCCTGGGCATATCCTGAAGCAAAAGCTAACATTGTTCTATTATTATTTAATACAAAGATAAATTAAAAATCAACTCGTGAAGTTTTGAATCGCAAATTTTCATGGTGCAAAGAAAACCTCTTTTTCGGTGCTAAGTTAACCCATGTGAGAAAAAAATTAATTACAACTTAACTAACAAATATATAATTGACATTCAAAGCTAGAAAATGAAAGCTAGGTTTATTATCGTTCACATTTAAATGCACCTGTCTTCAGAAATGTACTTTTTCAGAAGAGATAGAATTTTCAGCACTAAAATTTTCGCTGAAAAACTGGCTCAATGTTATGTATTTATTGCAGATGAAACGGGTTTTAATTAGGGATGTAACGAATAGTGATTTGGCCGAATACCAAATTTTTAAAACATTCACTTTTAATTAAAAAGGAAGAATTTTTCAGATTTTAAATACAAAAAATTAAAATTAAATAAAATTGATTTTTTATTATTTGTATATTTAAGAAAATGTTAATGCTTTCGTGTATAATAATAATACTTCAAATAACTTAATTCCAATAATAAGAAATGAAAAACCCTCGTCATTTTGGGATTTCTTCAAAGAAATAAAAGAGCCGTCATTGCAGAACATGACAATGACAAACACAAAAGAAAATTGAATGTATAAATTAAAGTTATTAGAAGTAAATTCCTATTTTGGTAAAGAATTTCTAATAGATAGGAAGGAGTGTCAAGTTGATTGGTGGAAAAAAATACAGAAAAATTTCCAAGATTCGCAAAAGTAGCAAGAAAATGTTTTTCAACACCTGCAAGCATTATATAGTGACCGTTTATTTTTTTGAAGCTGGTAATAAATATAAAAGCATATGGAATAGACTTCTATAAATAATATGCAATATTATTAAATACACTTAAGTACTATGCAACTTAAAATTGGATAAATGTTAGATTTTTTTATAATAAATATGCCAGAATATAATTCTGTAATATTCTTTATTAGATATATCTAAAATAGCATTTAAAAAAGACATTTTATCCTGAATTATTCTGCCGAATATCTGTTTAGCATTCGGCCAGACTGAATTTTTGGGAAGTGTCAAATAGGCCTAATACTCAATATTCGTTACCTCCCTAGTTGGAATTATATGTGTATGAAACCAACGAAACAGACTTCCTTCCTGAAAATGCTGAAAAAATATTGTTCTTCCATCATATTTTTAGGCTTTCCAATGATAAATTTATATATAACTTTATTAAATATATCTATGGACAATGCAATTGGTATGCAATTCTGCAATATTTGTTGATAAATGTGTATTTAAAAGCACATTAAAAAAATTATTATCCTGAATATATTCGGCCGAATATCTGCTTAGTATTCGGCCAGCCGAATATTTGTTACATCCCTAGTTCTAATCAAGAAAAAACTTTAACTTCCTCCTTTTGTAATTCAAATTCTTTAACTTTGGAAATATTAAACTTATATTTTTTTCTGACTAAAAAAAGGATAGACAGCTATAATGTTTGCTACTATAGGTCTTCATTTCTGAAACTTAAAAAAAATTCTCAATATTATTATTTTTAGATCTAGTTAAATGTCATTTTTAGGCTATATTTTAAAATAATGTTTTCGTTCTACTTCTACTTTTAAAAAAGTACTTTCAGTGAAGTTAGTCAACATTTGCATAACTGTTATATTCAATAATTCATTTAAAATAATGTATTAATGTCTATTGTCACTGCTTTTCTAAATTATTTGCCATATAGCATTGAAAATTTTAAATAAGAAAATTATTAAATAAACGATTATGACAAACCAGAACTGGAATCACTCAAAATGTTTTCTGTTCATCAATAGAATATATCATTAAAAATCATTTTCTAGGAAAACATTTAAAAGTATACGCTTACATTTAATTTTTATTATACGAAATTTCAATTAACGTGTAATATTAATGGAATTTATTTTTAAGTTGACAAAATTTTTATAAAATAAAACTAGTATTAGGAACTGAAGAAAGGAAACCAAGATGTCAGAAGTACTGGAAAGAATTTTCAAGTTCATATTCTAGAAAACAGGCTTCAAGTATTTTATTTCTTACTTTACACTAACAAGCGGAGGGCACGACTTGGGAAATTCAGTTCGGGACCAGAATTGGTATATTAATAGTATACCTTTAGGGTGTTCATCCATTAAAATGTTAAAGCGAATTGGCCATTCATTTCGGATGAAATAGCCCTCAAACTTCTGGCACAGGTTATATATTATTAAGTTGTCACCGTTGATGAGGCGAAAATAGCTTGGTCAGTACAGTACTCGCATGCTAAGCTTTTGGCCAGGATTCGATCTGCGTCCGCTTTTTTTTTTTTTTTTTTTCAAAATATTCTTTGAAATTAATATTTAATTAAAAAAATTTAAACATCTTTTATTAAAATATTATTCATTTTTAAGCATTAAATATTTTTTTATTCATATGATACATGAATTATAGACATAATTTAATTTTTAAACAGTTAAATAATCATAAAAAACAACTTTAATAGTGTTAAATAATAAGTGGAATTACTATTATCATTATACGTCAGTAAAATTTTTGAATGATTTTTATTAAAGTAGTTACAATATTTTTGTTCTAGCTTTATGGAACCGGTTTTGAACGGGAAAGAGAGAGCAGCTGTTGAAGTTTATTTGACAATAGATCTTTAAAAGATATGTACACCATTTATTAATTGTGAAATATTTTTTTTTATTTTCGATGTTTTTATGAGAATTATCAATCTGGTTCTTGTATGTAAATAAAAATTAATAAATGTAGAAAAATTTCAAATTAAATTAAAAATTTATAAATATTTAATTTAAAATATTAATTATTTGATGCAAAAAAAAATTATATGATACTTAAATCACAGTTATAATTGGATTTTTAAACAGTTAAATAATTATAAATATATTTTTTCCCGACCAAACCGGTTCTGTAAAGCTAGAACGAAAATTGTGTAACTACTTTAACGGAATCACCGGTTCCATAAAGCTAGAACAGAAATATTGTAATCACTTTAATAAAACCATTCAAACATTTTACTGACATATAGTGATAATAGTAATTACACTTATTATTTAACACTATTAAAGTTTTTTTTATGATTATTTAACTGTTTAAAAATTAAATTATGTCTATAATTCATGTATCATACGAATAAAAAATTATTTAATGCTCAAAAATGAATAATATTTTAATAAAAGATGTTTACATTTTTTATTTAATTAAATATTAATTTCAAAGAATATTTTGAAAAAAGAAAAAGCGGACGCGGATCGAATCCTGGTAAAAAGGTTAGCATATGAGTACTATACCAACCAAGCTATTCGCGCCTCATCAACAGCGACAATTTACTGGTATATAAGCTGTGCCAAAAGTTTGGCTATTTTCTCCTAATTGACTGGCATTGCGCTTTAACATTTTAATGGATGAATACACTAAAGGTATACTATTAATATACCAAGTCTCATCCCGAAATGAATTTCCCAAGTCGCGCCCTCTGCTTGTAAGTTATGGTGTTGCAACAACACATGGAAATCAAACACCTAAAATTTTAATTCCACTATGAAAATACTTGTATGAATAAACCGCGCGCATTGTTAAAGTGTATAAATTCGCAATTTGTTCATATTTACCACTTTTGATACATAAAATAAATACGAGTGTAACACACAATTTTCATACCGACATAACTTCTATGCAGGTACATCTGTTATTCAAAGCTACTGCTATAAAAAGCAAAATAAATAGAATCATAATCCCTCTACTTTAATTAAAATCGAACAAAACTAATTTTACAATAGTTCTTTGACATGAGCCTTTACCGACATAGCTGATTTTATTCAAAACAAACTCGAATAAATAACGCTACTATAGTATCGAAAGACCGAACGTATATTTCCCACACGCAGAATAGGCGTATCCAATTGCTATTCAATTTTTCCCACGCATTACATTTGCAAAAGGATGAAACAACAAATGGAAGGGGGGAAAACCTGAATAACTAGTGAGGAACAATGACTATTATATTAGTAAGAAACTTTCCTAAGTTTTGAAAAAGGCAAACTTTGAGCTCTCTAGTATAATTAGTTTTGTGGAAATTTTTTTTTTTACTGATGCAGATTTCGCTGTGAATCTGAGACAGTGGCGAATCCGGGGGGGGGGGCTATCGGGCTGCAGCCCCCTCCCCGAGAAAAACCAGAATTCTTGATTTTATTTGAAATCACTACAAGTGTTTGTTCTTAATTTCTCTCTTTTTTTTAATAATAAAAACGTGACAACGTTGCTTTATGGCTTGACAGGATCGAAAATTTTCCTACTTTTCTAGTCATTCCACTTGTACTTCTAGCGTTGACGTGGCCGAAAACATTTTTTGGCTAGTTATTTCATTGTATTTTCTATTAAATTATCGAAAAGTATTGTTCTGTTCTTTAAGATTCTTATTGTCCGGTGAGTCAAGTCCGTAAAGTTAAAGTGTTTTGATTTACATAAGCCATGAGGTTTGACATTCGTCACGACGATACAAAATTTTTATGACCTCAGCCCCACTTCCCCCGACCCGAATTCTGGATTCGCCACTGATCTGAGATAAATGTTTTTTGAAAATCCCCAAATATTGAAGGAGGGGGGAGGGAACCGTTCCATTCAATCTTTTCTGAAGCTGATGTAAATGAATTTGTACAACTGATAGATCGCTTACTTTTCATGTTTAATGCGTCATAGCATTTCGAATCCCAATGATTATGAAGTATCTGGACATATTTCATCATCAAAAACAAACCTCATAACAATATATTTTACTAAATATGAGAAGACTAATAATAGACTGACTTTCTGAAACTGATTTTCATATGAATCGTTACCCTCCCCTTAATGATGTGTCATTATTTTTGATAACATTGAGTTTAAGCATTTTAAAACGCTTCTTCTAGAATAGTAAAATCAAACTAGTAGGCGCGAAGTGGTCTTTCTCTGCATTTCTTCCTTTCTTTGTATTGTGCTTCCTTTTCTCCGTTTTCTTTGGAGCAATTCTTTCACGACAAGCTTTATTGCTTTGAGAAACAAGGCTATATCAAATTACTTTTTTAATCCATTAATAATTCTCTTTATCCCCCAATGAGGCTGATGATATCTGCTGAGCCAAACGAAATATTAACATATAATTAGACATGAAGAGTTATCGTTTCGCCATTTTTGTGCGCTGTAATTCAAATAAGACACACATCTGTGTAACAGAAGTTATCCCATAGCGATTGCTGTCATGAGAGTAACTATAAATAACTAAAAAAAAGAAACAAATGGCTTAAAATGAAAGAAAAAATAAAACAAAAAGCCTTCTTAGCCGCCACAATAGGATCACTTGATGAAGTGCGTCGCTTCAGCTGTCCTTAAGAAAACTGAATTGTGAAATAAAAACTCGGTTCGTATTTGATTTGCAAGAACAGAACGTAAAGATAAATTTAATAAAAACACACTTTTATTAGTGTATTGAAAAGTAGATTTTCTTTAATTATTTTTTGCATTTCAGCATGTAATTTATAATTCATTATTATAAATATTATGGACTCATGGAATTTCTTATTTTTCTCAACCAGGTGGCGCCATCTGTACGGAATAAAAATTTAACTAAATGCATCGATTAACTGACAATTAAGTTCTGAAAATATTAAAATAGGATATTGTCATCGAGAATATACAAGTGTACGAAATTTCAAAACATCACAACAGGACGTATGTGAAAAATCAATTACAAAATTCCATCATTACAAAAATTAAACAAGCTAGTTAACTAAAAGTGTTTAATAAGAAACTGCAAGTGACATTCTGAAATTTAGCCTCACTGTTGGAACTAAAATCAGCTTTTTAGTACAGTTATATATATACTTAATTTTCAAAGAAGTACATATATATAATATAATTAGATATTATAAATCTATAATATAAAGCAGAAAATACATGTATCTGTCGGTCTGTCTGTCGGTCACAAGAACTCCTCCTAAACGGTGTACCGTAGCGACATGAAATTTGCACACGACATTCAAGAACACATTTCTAGGTCAACGGTGCTATTTTCAACTTTCAGAGTTAATTAGTTCTTAAGATATTTAATTAACTAACGAAAATTAGCTGCTGTTAAGCCTAATGCTTAGACTCTTTTTGCCAATAACTTCCGAAGTATTTATTCGACAACAATTATTTTTATGCCATTTTAAAGAGCAGAAAATTATCTTTTTAATGATATTAATTCCATTGCGATGAAGTGTTTTCTCTGATTGTTATTAAGGTTTCAAAAAAAATTTAACGCAATTTCTAAAAATAATTTTATTCTTAGAGAAATAAATTTAAGCCAATTTACTGTTTCGCGCACGGACTTTTGCCAGTATTAAAGTTAATATAAGAAAATATTTTTTTTTTTAGCATAGACAACAAAGGAAACTTTACACTTCCGGTTTCCTGTTGTCGTAGCATTTACAGCTTTTAATACGGTTACACAGTGATCCAATGACGTTATAGTGAATTATTCTCTCGATGTTTTGTTTAATTTTCACAAATTTTTAACTGATCCTAATGAGTGTGTGCTAAACCTTCAAGACTACTTAGTCCGATTTCCTATCGTAGGAAGAGGAAAAAGCGAAGGTGGAAAAAGATGTATTAATGGTCTGTCTGTCGCAAGAACTCCTCCTAAACGGTGAATAGTCTTCATATGAAATTTGCACACGCCATTCTGGGGTCCGTTCCCAGATTAATTCTGCTTTTTCAAACTTTCAAAAAATTACTTTCTAAGATATTTAATTAAATAACGAAAATTAAGCCAATTATCGGCGTTTTATCTCAGTTTCTCGCCAATAATTTCAGAAATATATATTGCATGTAGATTATTTACATACCATCTTAAAGAGCAGAAAATTATCTTTTTAATGATTTCAATTTAAATGTCACGAGTTTTTTTTCCCTTAATTTAATAAACATTTCAAATTTATTTCATACACAATTTGTAGCAATGCTTTCTGTTATTGTAATTAAATTCAAACCATTGATACTTTTATCAAATCCTTCATTCCGATATTTTCACCATAGTGAAAGTTATGATAAAAATATTGTTTGAATGTTAACAGAAAGGCAGAAATTTTATTTAGCTTTTATTTCATAGCATATACCTATTTCAATATGTTTGCACCACAACACAATGATGCTAATTACTCTCTTTCAGCTATGCTCCATTTAATTTTACAAATTTTTAATGATCATAATGAGTGTGTAAAATCCCTCAAGATTGGTGAGCCCACTTCCTACAGGAGGGAGAGGTCCTAAGGAGAAAAAGAAAGAACACTATGCGGTTTTTTTCCGGTCAGTGACAAAAACACTAAAGACAAGAGAACTGTACTCCGGATAATGGCAAAAAATACAAGATATGAAAGAGTTTCTGCTGTTGCCGTGGCATTACAGTATTTTATATAAAAGTATTTTTCACCTTAAAATATTAGACATGAAAATATTTTTATCCCGAGGAACGCCGGGCATATCAGCTAATATATCTATAATATAAAACAGAAAATACATGTGTCTGTGTGCGTGTCACAACAACTCCTCCTAAACGGTGAACGGTAGCGACATGAAATTTGCACACGACATTCTAGAGCACATTTCTAGGTCAACGGTGCTATTTTCAACTTTCAGAATTAATTAATTCTTCAGATATTTAATCAAAAAGCGAAAATTAGCCGCTGTTAAGCCTAATATTTAGACATTTTTTGCCAATAACTTCTGAAATATTTATTAGACAGCAATTATTTTTATGCCATCTTAAAGAGCAGAAAATTATCTTTTTAATGATATTAATTCCATTGCGGTAAAGTTTTTTCTCTGATTGTTATTAATGTTTAAAAATATTTTTTAACGGAATTTCTAACTATCTATATATAATTCTCATACGTGGTGACGAAAAAGGGTCGAATTTCTTAATCACCGTTTGGCAACAACTCGCAAGTTTGTTTTGTTTACATTCGATTCGACGAATTTAGCTTGATTTGATCTGAGACGACGAAATTTTTCAAAATGAGTTTTAGTCGGGCAGATTCAATTATAAATCGAAATCGTCGAAAAAGAGAACTGTTGAACAACTGAAACTGTTGAGGAATCTTTCCTAAGACGATCCAATCTGAATGTCCAAAATAGAGTGAAGCGTTTTTGTGTACGTAACGAAGTTTCCGAGCTATAGGAACATAGTTGACTATGACAGGACTCTGTTCTTTTATCCATGTAGCGAAGATTTTTTTTTTATCATTATTTCAGTGGGAAAAAAACATGTTTAAAATCTTGGTGTCAAAAGAAAGAATTTTAGAAAATTTTAAAAATTTTGAAAAGAGGCTGGTAAATAATTATTATGGGTTATAATTTTGAATAGTGAATCTGAACATATTTAGAGCCATTCGTCACTTTAAAGTGTCCTTTTTAAGCAAAAAGTTTGTGAAGTGGGTTAACTCATCTTTCGAAAACTTAAATTTTCTGAGGTTTTAACACATAAATATCTACCCAGCCAGAAAAGTTATAACGTTCTTGGCTAAATAATTATTGCAGTGAAAGTGTATACATGTGGCGAAGCTTTTCTAATCATTATTTCTGTGGGGAAAAAGGCATGTTTAAAATTTTGGTGTCAAAAGCAAGAATTTTAGATTTTTTTTTTAATTTTGAAAAAAGGCTGTTTTGTTAATGTTATAAAGGTAAAAGTAAATAATTATTATGGGTTATAATTTTGAATAGTGAATCTGAACATATTTAGAGCCATTTGTCACTTTATTGTGTCCTTTTTAAGCAAAAAGTTTGTGAAATGGGTTAACTCATCTTTCGAAAACTTCTTAGGTTTTAACACATAAATATCTACCCAGCGAGAAAAGTTATATCTTTCTTAGTTAAATAACTATTGCAGAGAGTGTGCATACATGTGGCGAAGCTTTTCTGAGCAACATTTCATTGAGAAGTGTGGATATTTAGAAGTTTGTTGGAATGAAGTCAGGGCTAATGAAACTGTTGAAAAAACATTCAATTGTGTGTACCAAGAAGTGTGCCTGATTTCTGGTTGATGAAAATAATTTTTATTTGTAAACATATTATCACACATTTTAGCATTCAAATTTCTTTTTAACATTTACATATATATGGTATAAAGGTTACATATTATGGTATAATATCCTAAATAATCAAATTATAATTTTATAATTTGATTATTTAGTTTTTAGTAATTAAAAGTTTAGTTTTAGTTTTTTAAAAAGAATTTAGTTAGAACTTCCCGCTATTCAAATAATTTAAATTTACTTTTAGTAATTAATGTATTCATAATTTCCTATTACTAGCAGGCACTCATAACTGTGCAGCGAGCGAGAGAAGCGAGCTGGGAACACATAGTGACCCCAAAAAATCTCAACGTGATTCTTGGGGGGGGGGGGGTTGCCGCGCGGCGCGGGTACGGGGTGTAACCTCCTTTTACTTTTCATTCTTGCAGAATTAAATTCAAGCCAATTTACTGTTTTACGAATGCCTTTGCCAGTGTTAAATTTAATATAACAAAATAATTGTTTTCTTTGGACATTTCACTTCCAAGTAGACTTTTTACTTCCGTTTTCATGTCTGAGCATGCATTGCTTTTACTATACGATTGCAGTAATTCAATGACGTTAGTTTTATTACTATGCGATGTTCCACGTTTAATTTTAGGAGCAATGCGACGTTCCACGTTTAATTTTACGAGCAAAGGAGACTTTTTACTTCCGGTTGTGGCAGCACAGTGATCCAATGACGTTAGTGAATTATTCCCTCGACGCTTTAATTTTCACAAATTTTTAAATCATCCTAATGAGTGTGTATACTGTGTTGAGCCGTCAAGGTTTCTTAGTCCGGTTCCTATCGTAGGAATAGGGCAAAGGGTGATGATGTTTTAAAAGATGGGAAAAGATGTTTTAACGATCTCTTTGTAGCAAGAACTCCTCCTCGAAATAGTTTCGACATGAAATTTGCACATGCCATTTTGGGGTCCGTTCCTAGATTAAATGTACTTTTTTCAACTTTCAAAAAATTACTTCCTAAGATATATAATTAAATAACGAAAATTAAGCCAATTTTAGGTGTTTTATCTCAGTTTTTCCCAAATAACTTCAGAAAAATATATTCCGCGTAGATGATTTACATACCATCTTAAAGAGCAGAAAATTATCTTTTTAATTATTTAATTGAAATGTCATTTCTTTTCCTTAATTTAATAAACATTTCAAATTTATTCCATACACAATTTCAAGCAATGCTTTCTATTACTGTAATTAAATTCAAAACAATTATCGTTTTATCAAATCCTTCATTCCCGTATTTTTACCACTATAAAAGTTATTATAAAAAAATATTGTTTTCTTTGAATAGTAAAAAATGCAGAATTTTTATTTTCGCTTTTATTTCATAGCATATACATATTTCAATATGTTTGCACCACAATCCAATGAAGTTAATTATTCTCTTTCCACGAAGTTTCATTTAATTTCACAAAATTTTAAATGATCATAATGAGTGTGTAAAATCCTCCAAGATTATTGAGCCCGCTTCCTACGGGAAGGAGAGGACCTAAGGAGAAAAAGAAAGAACACTATGCGGTTTTTTCCGGTCAGTGACACAAAAACTAAAGAGAAGAGAATTGTAGTCCGGATAACGGTAATAAAATCCAAGATATGAAAGAGATTATGTTGTCGCCTTAGCAATGATGGGGAGGGGAAAATGGAGTACGAAAGACTATTAGAATCTTGCCAGGCGGTTCAAACTAAGGAGAGAAAAAGAAGAAGGTGTTAAACTGCTGGTCGAGAGGGTCAGAGAGCATGGCTGTGGATTAATGAAAATCAGCAAAAGACGCTGCTGCGAAAAACTCTTTTATTAAGTTGAAAGTGTTATAAGTGCTTGGACTTAAAAATAATTTTATCCCAACAAACGCCGGGTATATCAGCTAGTTATAATATAAATGACTTGCAAGTAAATAAAAAAGAAAAAAAAATCAGTAATTATACAAAATTGTTAATAGTTTTAACAACAGACTTCCGAATACTTAATTATCATTTAAAATCAACTTATGATACCTTTAAAAGGATCACTTCCTGTTTATCATGTAAATAAAAATTATCTCTGTCGTCATTCAGATCTTTATTTTATTTTTATTTTTTTCAAAACAAATCTTTAAAAGTTAGAACTTCATCTCAATAAATCCATCGCAATTCTGCTTCGATTAACCCTGTAAAGGCATTTAAAATACTTCAAAAGTAAATAAATGATAAAATTCTCAAAACCAAACCATTAGCTTCATGCCCCCCCCCCACACACACACAAAGGGCTTTTAATCCATAGCCAAAATCCAAAAATCAATCATCATAAAAAAAAATGTCTTATTCGCAGTTGAAGAATTTCAAATGGTTCACCGATATTTAGTCTTATCGATGGAACTAAAACTAATTTAGTACTGTTAAGTAATCCGAATTTCAACCGAGTGACTCGAACATAGTTTACAAAAGTAACAAAGCAAAATCGTCAACATTCCTCACAGCAGATTTCCAAATGTTCTTCCATCTTTTAAAAATAGCTTAAAATTAATTGATAATACTATTTGACAAAAAACCTTTTACTCTTTATCCATATAAATAAATAATATTGCGTTATTTAAATTATGACTTTAATAGTCCTTTCGGAAAAGTTCAAACCTCATCCCAATTAAATCACTCGCATTTCTGCTTCGATTAACTTTCTCAATGCATTTAGAATGCCTCTTAAATAATTAAAAGATAAAATCCACACTGCCAAACCATCGGCATCATCTGCTCCCACACAGAGCTTTCAATCCATTACCAAAATCCCCCAAAACGAAATTCTTCATTTTATGCACTTTCCCCTCCGCAAAGGAAAAATGCCTTATTCGCAGCGACAACAGGTGCATTTGATGGAGTGCGGTCGCTTCCGCTGTCCTTAAGAAAATTGAATTGTGGAATAAAAATTCAGTTCTGAGGTAGAAAATTGACTGGAGAAAAAGGCTTTTCGGCTCAAAAGCAACACATACATTTTCTGTGCTTTTCATTCTCAGGTTCCAGTTCTGCCCAGATATTTATTCGCGAAAATATTCAGGGGGTGCACACAATAGGATGAGGCACATAATTAATGATGGTGGTAATTAATCGCCCAAGGTGCGAAGTCATAACTATTAATTATTTAGGAGGAAAAATTAACGTTACCTCATTAAGCTTCAGCTGTGGTTTAAAATGGGAAATGCATTTGTCAAAAAGTTTACCTCGAGTAACGTAATAATAAAAACACAAGTAATGAGGAAAACTTCCATATTCAAGTTATTTTTGGAATGTTCCTTCTCTTTCTACGAGTATTTGAAGGATATATCAGCTCACAGTTTCATTTCTTTCTTTTGAGATTTAAAAAAAAAAGTGTCGAATATATTAACACTTTTTAAAAAAATTGTTTCCGGAGGAAGATAAAGTAACATAACTGTCACAAAAAAGAAGAAAGTGATTATCTTCAACTTCAATATAAAAATGTAGTTACGGGAGAAATTAATTATTTCTAGAGACACATTATTTTTATTCATTTCATTTAAATTGAAACTTTGAAACTGTGGAAATGAATTTTTGAAAGTTAATAAGAATTTAACCATATGAAAAATTCCTCATTAAACTCCCTTTTTTTCATTGTTCTGATTTATCTCTTACAAAAAACGATTTGGGTGTAATTTTTAAGCAAATTATTTCAATCGAGCATTGACAATGTGGTCCCATAATTAGTTCAATATCTGCAAGATTAATAAATTCAATATAAAGAAAATTTTGTACGAAAGAATTATTCTATTTAAAAACTAGACAACACTGGATCTTAATCGAATGAATTAGTGAATAATGAACACTTCAGCATGGTTTTAAAAAACAGGATTTAAGGTATCCGACTACGTTCGGAGGCCTTTTTTTTAAATAATGATATTTGAAGCAATATTTTTGTATTTTTATATGACATTTATGTTAAAACTTAATAAATCATAGAAAAAAGTTAAATGAATTAAATATATTTTTAAAAATTTGAAAAAACTTAGATTTTTTTGCACTTAAATTTGACCTTTTTTCAAACACCCTCGTTCAAAAAGAAATGATCAGAATGATAAATCCTTTAGCATACATAATCCTTCAACTATTGGCTAGGTTCTGAAGCAAAAGTTTTGCAATGTATCTAAAAACATGTAAATTATAAGAGTTTTAGTGTGAAATCATGAAGTTTTAAAGAATTTTGGCCTTTTTTCAAACCTTAAAAGATACATAACTTTTTAATGGAGCATTATTTCACTTATATTTTGGTTCATTACCTAGACAATATAATAAATAATATGTATGCCAAATTTGAGACGGATATCTTAAGTTGAATTTTAATTATCGTGTTTGAAAAATGAAAATTTTGCAAAAAATCACATTTCGAGAAAAATGAGTTTAAAGTTTATGTTTTTAATTTACAATAAGAAGAAAAAATAATTTTTCTTCAATACTCCCCAGTTTTGTAGGCTAGTCCTTAGTGTTTGCCAGCTTAGCACATTTTTTAAAATTTTCTGATTGGAAATTTTTTTTAGTTGTTTTCTTGAGCCTTATGTGTCATTATCGTTTTCTATCATTCAACCGCCATCGATAGATTTGTATATTGTTTTTCAGTCAAATAACTTTATAATGCCTATTAGTTGATCTAGAGATACTTTTAGTGATTGATATTGATCATAATTACAATCTATGTACTTTTCCTACGTTTATTATCAAAAATTACATCATTAACGGAGAATCAAGATACTGCAATGATTCAAAATTATCTAAATTTGCAACAATGTCATAGAAAACAAAGAAATTCACACTGAAAATCTTTCAAAATAATATCTGGTATACAGAAAATAGTATAAAACAAAAATAAACAATAAAATTTAAATATCTTAAGTAAAAACAATGAAAAATGCTACTTTACCGTATTATTTACCACTCCATTTTAAACTGTCAAGTTCTACTAAAATGTCTCTAATTTCACTTCTGATCATCATAGATGTAAAATAAAAACTGTTTTGAAAACTAAAAACAATAGGCTTTCAGATAAGACATTAAAAAAAATTATGATTTTCGGTCAAAAATGGGTTTTCGAACGTATACGGATACCTTAAATGTGCTACACATCGTTTTTCATTACAGTATACTGATGAAAACCACGTAAAGATTGAAACTATGCACAGGAAAATAATATCTATAATTATAAAAGGCATTGTTTGTGTGTGCGATGTCCAGATGAATTTATCGCAATTGCAGCCATGAAATTTGGCATACTGGTAGTCGTAATGGCGACTAAATGCACTTCGAAGTCCAAATTTTAAAATTTAATAGAGAAATTTTTTATTTAATGTTTTGTGTTGTTTCGGGTGATTTTTCACAAATTTTCGACCAGAGTATCGTTTCTGATAATCGTTGGAAAAAAATAGATACACCATCGGATAGAACAAACAATTTTCGTTCTAATAAATTTTTTTTTTAATTTCTAACGTAATTTACTGAATTTTGAGAAATTTTTAAATAATAGTCACTGTTCCTTAATATTTTTAACTTTCAATTCTTATTTTCTCGCATCCGACGTTCTAATAACGCCATCATTTTCAATTTTTTTTTTTTTAAAGGTAATAACTGGAATATTTATCACTGTTTTAAAACAAGAACAGTTAAAATATCTTTTTTCTCCGATTTCTTTATTGATCAGTTCAAACATTTTCTCTCGTAGATCCGAATCGAAGCTTTCGACCCAAGGCTCTTTCAGTTCCCAGCATGCATTTCGGCATGCGGCAGGTGACGGCATATACTTTCGCGTTCTGTGCGGAGATGATTTATTTACTCAATCACTTCTATTATTATTTTCATGCGTGTCTTAACATACTTCTTTGCCTCGCATAATTTGCTTACGGTCTAATAAATTTCACATTGTAATTTTTTAATATTGTTTTGGATTAACGTACTCGGTACTGATTTCCTACAGTTCAAATGTCATTGTCGAGAGGAAAAAGAAGCGGGCAAAATCAATAAGATATATTTTTCCGTTTAGATTTCATTTTCAAAACTTTCATTTATGTAATTGTATGTCGGCTTTTTGTCATTTTGTTGAAGTCAGAATGTTTGTTCAATGCCACGGGTAACGCCTTGCGGGTACTGCTAGTTCTAAATAAGATTTGTGTCTCGTTTTCAAAACCTAGTTTCTATAATTCTTTGCATTTTGTAGATATATATTTTCTGACTAAAAAAAAATTGGATTTCTGATGCAGTGCTGTAAATGAAGTATATTTTATCAAACCCTCTCCTCCAACCAAAATTCAGCGGCTGATATCTAGAAGTTGGTACACACTCTTAAAATGATGCCAAGTCGCCGCCAAAGATAATGAATGTATTACTTGCATTAGCTTTGGCGCCTTGGTGCCAATGAAGTGCAGCGGTCAAGATCTTGCTTTGGCGATCTAACGGAGTTTTAAGAGTGTGTACCAAATTCTAGATTTAAACCTCGATCTGTACGTCCCGATAAGCATAGTCGCCAAGTCATCACACTTTTAACCCAACGGTGCGGGGTTCGGTCCTTAAGTGACAAAATTTTCTCTGAGTGTTTTTGCGTGCTATCATTATTTTCTTCTGCCCCCCATAATTATTTCTTGCCTTTAGTATCACCTTAATAGTTTAATGGATTTATTTTTAATTCCTGAAAATTAAAAGAATTAAAAAAGAATCTTCACACATATTTCTTTCTAATATTATTCCTTAATAAATTCTTTTCATTTGGTACATTCATTACATTTACTAACAGGTATAATTTCCATTTTCATCAAGCTATATCTGTCAGATTTACGGGGGCTGCGGCCCCAATGAACTTGAACCCCTCTCATCAACTACAAGACAGAAAGCGCCAATTTGGAGGAAAATGCATGATATGCCAATAACGGTGCGTAGATGCTCTGTGGAGATCAGCTAGTACGTTAAAATCTGTCTTCTGCGAAAAAAATAATTATTTAATTTGATTCTCACAAAGTAAAACCTTTTGTTCTAAAAAATGAAGCCCGTTATCATTGTTTCGCAGTTTTTTAAATCCTGTGTGTATTTCTCGTTATTACAAATAAATTTACGTTCATGCTATGATCTTAAATCCATCTTTCAACTTACAGCAAGATAATTTTTTTCTCTAGAGATTATAATATTCATTTATGGGTTAAATATGAACTTTGTAATTCTTTAATAATCCAATTTCAAGTTTAGAAACATGCACGACGAAAATAAAAAATAGACTTCATTGAAACTCATATTTTTTAGAGAGTCATTTTGCCTAACAATTTTTAGCAGTTGAATGTAAAGGCCTAAAGCTTTAATTTCATTAGATGCAAATCATTATGCGCATTTCCATTCTGTTTATGCCTCAAAGTTTAGTTTTAATACTAATACATTTTCTGTACATTTTTTCCTTTTTTATTTTTCATTTCTTTGTCTTCTGCAGAAATTAAGACTTTCAGCTTATTAAAAATTACATAAGTTGCAAAATTTAAAGTTGGATGGTATAATTAAATTAATACAATTAATATAATGACCGAACAAGCTAGTCGCAGAATGTAAATGAATAGTAACGAAATATGAATGTCGAGGTCTAAAATAAAAGAAAAATTAATGGGAAAAAATGAAAAAAAAAAGACAGCTATTCTCAAATACAACAGACGGTTAGTAATGCAAATCTGAACTACAGTACGTAACAAACGCACAAAAAAGTAGAACACATGTATGACTTTTAAGGAATTTTTGAAATCTCAGACAAAAAATATTCTTTGAGTAAATCAGTTAATTACAGAATTATACATATCTTGAGAAAGAAATGAAATGGTCATTTCTGTTATCCTTTAACATAAAAGGAGTCACTCTTGTTTAGATAAAATGTAGTTAATAATTTATAATAACTTGGAGTGGGACACTCAATTGTTCTTGTCTAACATATTTATACATGTACCAGCTAATGATGCCCATCACTGCCCAAGATCAAAATTATGCCTTTCGCTTAGTTCACTAAATATAAATCAATGGATCATATACAATAGAGAATCAAATTATGCTTCAGTTCCATGCTTCATAAAAAATGAAAATGATGCTATTTACTGAACACTTAGTGAATCTCGTCTTTGTTAAAGAGAGTGTATGTTATCCTTCCCTTATTTTTACGTTACATCTTTTAAATGGCCAGATCACGATAGTAGTAGGGTCCAAATGTCCCTTTTTAGTATTAAAAATGATAAAAAACATCATTTATTTCAAAGTAAACCAAAAGGCAATCTGAAGTCAAAAAATAAAAATATCTGATCCTCAATTTGGAAACGTAAGAAACATATTCTTCGACGTTAAGAAATAGGAAATCTTGTATGTCATATCATATAAATCATATAATTGTGACTAAGAAATAGAAGTCATATGTATATTCTTAAATTCAATATCAAGATATATAAGTATCGGATCACATATGATTTTCCAGCGTTAAGCATTGATAAATGTATACTCAACCTGAAGATCGGAAACAACGTTAACAAGTTCCTGTTAAGAATAAAATGTTTAAATAATAACTAAAACGGAAAAAAATGCTTAGAAATAAAAATTCGACACGTTTTTTAAACATTCAAAATGGAAAAGAGAAGAATATATATATGTAGGTACAAGTAAAAAGTTACGGTAAAAGGAAAGCCATTGCTTATCTTAAATACACAAAATGTTTTATGACCAAAATTACAGATAAAACTTTCCAGAAAATTTCTAAGGTGATTCAAATCTTCCGGCCTTTATTTTTAAAATATCCACTTGAAGTATATTAATAAATATGATCATGCACGCGACGGATAAAGATTAACAAAAGCATTAGAAACAAAATGAACAGTAAATGTATTCCGATAGAAAAACATAGTATTTCCATGAATCTGGCTTAACCGTTGGTCCTTATATTTTCATTGAAAAGTTGTGAATTGCCTGCTTCTTGATATTGATTATACTCAAAAGAATAAATTGCCAAGCTGTTATAACCAATTGTTCGTTATAAGATCTTGGAAGTCAATCAACAATGCAAAAGTAAAAAGCATACTATATTCATTGTGTTATTAGGTACGTCCTGTGTTGAAATTGCAGCGTGTGGACGGACCTCGTAATTTTAAGTTGTGGCGAGATAACGAAAATGACTTTTGAACCCGCATCTCTCTCCGAACTTGCAAACAAGTGAAAGAACATAGCAACAGACTGGAGTCAGTACTATTCCTTAAATAAGATTTAATTCCAAAGTGATAAAATTTAACACCACATACACTATAAGCTGAGAATTTTGACCAAGGAAACAGGAAAATCGTTATATTTTACGCTACCAAAACCGCTCTTATAATATTAAAATTTTAAAAGACTTAGATGGTCATTCGGTACTCATAACTGTATCATGCATTAGAACTCATGCTTTATTAATACTTTACAGCATATTAGCAACAGTAAATATCATCAAATTAAATATAAATTACGGCTTACGGATTATAAACGGTATATAGTCTCCTAATCATAAATGTTTGCATAAGAATAAGGAAGTCTCGATCTGGATGCGAGCCGGATATTTAAATTGCATAATTTAAGAGACAGTTAAATGAAATGCATAATGACTTTAATTAGATCTTAGATTGGATAAAGCAACTTTCTGAAACTCTTCCAATGCTAAATAATGATGATGAGAAAACCTCCAGTTGAAGGCATTTCATTGATGGTGATGGTGGCAGAACATTATTAAGAAACTGATCTCTCAGTGGTAGAAGGTAATCATACTAATGCGCTGACCAAACTCTTTGTTCTTACTCTATTTAATTTAGGCCATTTATTTTCTAAGTATAAGAAAAGTAGAAAGAAGTTAGTAATTTGATTGTAGAAAAGCGCTATAAGAAAATAAAAAGACAGAAGGAAACAATGGAAATTCTATTTTGAATAATCAAAGCTTTTATAAATATCAACAAATCTGTTAAAATTTAAAAAAAAATTGTTACTATCTTGAAAAGAACAGAAAATATTCAAACATACAGAAAAGAATTAATTCATTTTAAAT
>BGPR01000517.1:453741-498986 GCA_013235015.1 Araneus ventricosus
AAATATTCTTATCTCTATTAAGGAAAAAATTCTCACTCAGTCATAAATACTTGTTCAAAATTAACTATACAGTAAAGCTTATTTTCATAATGTATATGTATCACTTATTTTATGCTCGATTTTAGACGTAACTGACCCCGATTGCAGAATATTAGTCTTGACTAAATTAAACTAATTTTACATAAAACCAAGCATTGTAAATAAATATACATATAACTTTTTAAGTAATACTTATTATTATAAGAATTTTTACTAAATATTGTTTTTTCAATTAAATACACATCTTTTTCATAGAGTTCCTGGTCCCACACAAGCATCCTTGCTTATTTAAATTAAAATTTACTTTAAGAAAACGATACATTGAGATTGCTAAACATGTAGAATATGATAGACAATATTTTTTTTTAAATTAATATTTAATGAAATCCCGAATATTTTAACACATACAATAGAGCATCGATTATCCGAAGGTTTTGTACTGGGGTGTACGGATAACTGATTTTTCGGTTGATTATTTGCGAGAAAAAAAATGTTAAGTGTCATAGGAGCAATATGAAACAAACAAATAGTGATATTAAGCAGAAAACTGTAAATATTTTGCATTCACAAGTCTTATAAATACATACTTAACATAAAGTAGTAGTATTTTAACACGTTCCGTGCTAAGCCGTTTTTTGCTCGACTTTTCACGCAGGATATTATTTAATGTTTTGACTAATTAGATTTTTGAAGATTGATTTAATATCATACAATATTTCATTATATCGTCAACCCATAAAAAATTAGCTTGTTTAGCGTAGTTATCACATAGTGTACCATTCATGGCACACGTGGCACTGCAATCAGTTTTAACTTTTCGATTAGTGTGTACCATCGATGGTACACGTGGCTTGAATGGAAAGATTAGCATGCACCATCCATGGTACAGGTGGCAGGGAACGTGTTAAAGTAGGCCTACAATTTATGAAAAGAAGACATTTCCTTTTTTACTTTACTATTAAGACTCGTTTCCTTACCACTAAAACTCGCACACGTTTTAAAGACAGTAATTGGACAGCATCACATTCTTGGATTGGACAGAACTACATTGCACGCAAATTTGAATTTCGATTAATCGTTGTTTCGGATGATCGGTATTTGGATAATCGATACTCTAATGTAATTACTAATAAAAGAAATTTCCTAATTAAATTAAACAAAATGATAAGTAATTTTTACATAAATGCTGGTAAATTTAGACATTAGATGGTAAATTTAGATTAAACTTCACGAAAAAAATATCACCGATATAGTTAAACCATATCAGCAAGGTCACAGGAAAACCAAACACAGGCACGCCCAAATACATAAAATGTCACTGATACTCAAGAGGCAGACACGTCTTTCGTTAAGCAAATGTATGTTCAGTACATTGATTCTTAGCATCTCCACGTCTCATGACAAAAATATTGAATCATCACTATAAAGCTTCCAGGTTTAAATTCAGATGAATTAAAAAAAAGACACATATTTGTACCCATACGATAAGAAGCAAGATCTCACACCACAAGTGTAATTAATTTGACAAAATGTTAATGAAATTAATACGGTTGATGAATAGTAATATCGATATTTAGATTTCATACATAATCTTCATAAATTCTAATGAATAACCCATATTTTCAACATAATCTATTCATTTATGGAAGTTATAAAGAAGAACTGAACCATTATAGATATCGAATCTAAAACTATTTTTACTTTTCTGAACTGTATGGAGAACAAAGGAAGAAACCTAAAATACGATACACGTTGAATACAACTTAATACAATATCTTTCTGGAGATGCTTATAAACAAATATCTCTAGATACTATTTAAAGAAAAAACATTTAATAAATATATTTAAAAGTAATCTTAACCGCTTCTGCTATGAATCTGAATTATTGATCCTACTACATAAAGAAGTAGGAGATACATAATAAACAACAATTAATGAAATTAATTTTTAAAATTTTATTTTATAAATACATGAAACTCGCGTTTCTATGAACCAATTTATAAAGTAACTACAGTAGAGTCCAGCTAATTGATCTCTGCCCGACGGCTGGTTTTTTTTTTTTTTTTTTTTTTTAAGCATGATATAAAAAATTTTAGTGAGAGGTCAGTAGGAAAATAATAATGCGCATTCTGTTTTCTGTATGCTTTTGAATGAGTTATATGTATTTCTGGGGGGGAAAAACATCGATTTTTAAAGTTTTACCCATCCAAAACTTGTATTGCGTGTATTTGAATGCAAATTCCGTTTAATCCGGACTTTTGGTCCCATCTAATCCAGACGTGCGGGATTCTACTGTAACAAGAGTGCGTAAGGTTCAGAAACTCTTTAATCATTCAACATGATATTACAGATGAAAGGGTATGTTGATGATTTCTTGAGAATAGTTCGTGTTAAAAGTGTATTAAACCTACCGACAACATTGATAAAGGAACACATGCAGAAACGCATGATTTTAAAAGTAAAACTTAATTTCAGTGAAAACAATCCAGAGCCTTGCAACATCACTGGTATACATTCACATTGAACTCTTCTAAAAAGAACAAAGTATGTTTATTTGCGCTGTTCAGTTGACTTGTATGATCCAAGTCAACTGAACAGCGCAAATGAATATCAAGTACAAGCCACTTTTGGCGACCAATTTGTTCGTTAGTAATATTACTTTCCTGGCTGTTAAATTATTAATAAGCAATGCATAACTATTTTAAATGTCATCTTTGTTGTTTGGTAAGACTGAAAAATATAAATTTAATGGTAATTTAAATTTATGCGAAAATGAATTGACGTTTTCTATGCCTGCTCTCGTAATAAAGCCAGTGGCGAATCCAGGGGGCTATCGGGCTGCAGCCCCCCAGAGCTAAACCAGAAAATTTTATTTTATTTAAAATCACTATAACTGTTTGCTCTTAATCTCCCCCTTTTTTCAAAAAATAAATGAATAAATAAAAGTAAAAATAATAATAATAATAATAAAAAAGTTGCTGGATAGACTCGAAAATATCCCACTTTTGTAGTCATTCCACTTGTACGTTCACGCGGTTGAAAACACTTTTGGGCTAATTATTTCATTCTGTTTTTATTAAATTATCAAAAGTATTGTGGTGTTCTTTATGATTCGTATTGTCAGGTGAGTAAAGTCTGTAAAGTTAAATTGGTTCGATTTATATAAGCCATGAGGCTTTTGACATTTGTCACGACGATACACAATTTTTATGACCTCAACCCCCCCCCCCCTCCGACCCAAATCCTGATTCATCACTGAATAAAACATTTTTATATTAAGTATTGTGAACTAAATGTCTGTGCATGGCCAAATTAAACATAAAAAGAATTAAGAGGAGAGAAAAGTTACAAAATATCTACGGTTATATTGAAATTAGATGAAAGAATAATATGATGCCTTGAAAAACTAAACAAAATTACCTGAAAAAGAAACTAAATTTCCAAAAAGAATACCAAAAAAAATGTTAAAAGAACTAACTATCAAGATTATCCAAATAATAAATTTTGCGAAGAGTAGAAGTTTTTATTTATTTATTTATTTGTCAAAATGCATAAATGAAAAGAAACCAGAATTATAATAATTGCGAAATTATAATCAAATAAAAAATCTGTAATTAGAAAGCAAAGTAAAAAGAAAATGTCCGTTGTCACATTAAAAAAAGTACAAATTCGAAATGCAATTAACAACAATAAAAATTATTGTTGCAAACCATAAAAAAAATTAATTTGTTAAAAATTAGGGAATGTACGACAATCAAATCGGTATCACTAAAAAAAATTTTGAATTTTAAAAATTGAATAAAAATTATTTTTGTGTGATAATATTTTCAGAAGATGTAGCGGAAAAATGTCGAAAACTTGTTCAATTTTCAATTAACTGATATTATAAATGATATGAAAAGTCGACAGTGATTTTTCTCTTTGTTTGAAGAGAACATGTGCCAAATCTCATCATGATTGGACAAAAACTGTAGAACTGCATACGAAACACACACACAGACACTCTGCTTTATATAGAGAGATTGGTAAACTCATGTGAAAACGGCAGATCGTATTTACGTGTTCAAACAAGGAAAAAAAGATGCGAGCAAATCCGATCTGTTTCTTCAAGTTTTTGATATCGACTAGGAAATAGCTGAGAACATTTCGATTTCTAAGAAACAAAAAGCAGCGGACATGACAAAATCTTGCGAATGTTCTGTTAGTAAGAGATGGAAAACCTTTCTTTGTTTAAGGTGACCAACCGTCCTCCTTTAGGGAGGACGGTCCTTCTTAAGTTCTGTCCTTCCTTGAAAAGTGTTCTCCTGCATGATTTTATCATGTATTTATCATATTATGGTGTATTCTGTAATACTGTTGCAACGAATAAAATATTTTTTTATTTATAATTTTTTTCCTTAAATTTATTTATGTCTGCCTTTTCATTGCAGAAAAGTTTGTTGCCTTATTGTTCAGTACATTATACAGTTAGCTTCCATAAACCGTCATATTGCATCTAAGTCCGTATATGGAAGTTTCTACAACAACCAGCGGGAGTGGTCTCCCCTAAACTTTCTCGTATACTTTGTAACAAAGGTGTACTATCCGACCCACCCCCCACCCCCGCGCCTAAAAATTGCGGAGTCCACGATATATTATTGATATTGTCTTCGCAGAATGCTGCAATACGAAAGGATCAAGAATGCAAGCGAGATAAAGTTCGCCAAGTCGGTAAAATAGCGCCAAAAAGGCCCTAAGTTTACGAAGGTTGTGTGACGATACATGAAATGATGCTTATTTTTGCGTCATAGTAAAATAAAGAAAACGGAGTATGCAATTTGAACGCCTTTTTTTCAATCGATTGAAACGAAAATAGGAAACGGGTCTACAATTAAGGTTAGAAGACTACACAAAAAATTTCATTTATCTAAGTATCTGTGTTAATGAGTTATCGTATACACAAGCATGCGATTATACAGACAGACAGGCAGGCAGTCAAACCCTCGATGGATTTTGTCTAAATTCTGACACGGACCTATTCTTATGATAAAACTATGTACCAAATTTTATCAATCTAGCTCTTTAAGTTTCTGAGTTATCGTGTTCACATTAACGCGGACAGGCAGACTGACTTCCCGTGAATGGATTTTGCCCAAAATTTGATAGAAACCTACAAATTATGTGTAAAGATCACATACCAAATTTCATCCCTCTACCTTTAATAATTTTCGGATTATCGTGTTCACAGACAGACAGACATAATTCCAAAATTGTGTTTTTCAGACTCGGGGAGATCTAAAACGTGGAGATTCATCAAAATCTAGAGTTCCAATTTTTTGACGATTACAATACTTTCTCTTTATATACTTCGTATACGAGAAAGTAAAAAATGTTAACCAGTGCCATCACTGTAACTTTATAAGTGTAGTGTCAGCATGGGTGAACAATTTATCGAGCTGCAAGGCCAGACAAACTAACTGGGGAATAGACCTTTTTACGAGGAATCAACGTTGTTTGAAGATCGATGAAAACATTCATAAAATAAATGTACTTCCAAAATGTATGCCAATGCTTATACAATTAATCGAAAAATGTAATAAGCGAAGAAAAATGCTTCAGACAGAACACTTAACATTTTATATCACATTCCTAGGAAGAGTCAATAACGATCTTGGATTCATAATAGGGATCTATTTAATACATAAATACGATGGACTCTAAATTCTGGGCAGAATAGAATCTTTTTTTTTTTTTTTTTTGTCTTTATTATGAAGATCAGAGCCGGTTAGCAGTTTTCAAAACTTAATGTCACAAATCAGTAAAAAAATTTGTAAACCTTATGTTCTGACTTATCTAGTGATGGGCAAACTACGACTCGCTTAGAAATTTTATACAGCTGGAAGCAGATTTTAAAATAATAGTATAATTATTACATACCTGTTCGAACGAGATTATGCGGAATTTTTAGAAATGCAGTCACAACTTCATTCATCGTATTAGTATTAAAGAATTTTTAAAATAATATTTTTGAGTCCTTGTTGAGGATTTTTGTAAATTATATTGGTTCATCAAACTTTTTTTGAAAGGTGTGTGTGGGGGTGGGTTCTAGAAAAGTTTGTAAAACCCTAGTTTTACAAACAATCAAATGAAAAAAATCGATCGGGCATTCAAGAAAATTATATTTTCCAATTAAGACACTCTTTTAAAAATTAGAGTACTAGCATCATAACTTATATAATTAATGGCGCTAAAAGACATGTTTTATAATTCTAGGGCTTATTTTTCATGTTTGGGAACTTCTATATTTACTTTTCCCTCCTCCACCGTCTTTTTTTTTTTTTTTTTTTCCCCTGCTTGAATCCAACTTTGACAGACAGAATAATCTTTCACAAAAATACATTCGTCCGAATTTGATATGATACAAGTATCCTTTTAATACAAATGTAGTCAATTAATAGGCCGGGGGGGGGGAAACGCTGAAGTACACAAAATACAACAATGCTTCAAGCTTTTTCTTACACAACACCAGTTTCAGGAGAATTTGTAATCGAATGAGATGTATATGCACTGCTGTTGAGACTAGCTCACCTGCACTTTACACCATTTACACAGACACGACACAGCCAACACGAAAATCTACAATCATTATACACGTAAACACGCAGATTTCGAATTACTGCAACTATTCAAAATTTGTTTTCGCTTTCAATAGTCACAAATTTTATAGAACCAAACGAAAAAAAAATTTTTTTAATCAACTACAGAAATCACCTTCTATACAGATTTAAAAATGATGAAATTCCAAATCTTAAGATTTTTGAAATAAAGAAAAAAGTTGCTTGAATTGGTTAGTGATGGCTTCAAAGCATTTTAACTATCTATATATATAATTCTCTTACGTAGCGACAAAAAAGGATCGAATTTCTTAATCGCCGTTTGGCAACAGCTCGCAAGTTTGGTTTGTTCACATCGGCGGAAAGTCCGAGATATCGATTTTTTTTTTTTCCTCCCCTGAGAGAGAGAGAGAGAGAGTTAAATAGTGTGAACAAAATAAGTTTAAGTCTTGCAGATTCGATTATGCAAATCAACGAATCTCTCCTTAATATATCCTTCTTAGTAAAAAATTTGACGAATGGGCTATTTCATCTCTCAATTACTCAGATTTTCTAAGTTTTAAAAAACTTAAGTGACTACCCAGAGAAAAATGCTGTACCTTTCTTGACTAAAGTGTAACTGGAGTCAGTCTTTACACATGTGGGGAAGCTTTCTGAGCAAAATTTCGTTTAAAAGAGTGCATTTTTAAGATTTTATGGAAAAATCAATTTTTTTTAAAAAAAAGCTATCTTATGAATTTTAAAAAGTTAAAATTAAATACTATTTGTGGGCTTTAATTTTGAATAGTGAATATGAACATCTTTCAAGCCATTGTTCACCTTAAACTGTCCTTTTTTAACTAAAAGATTGAGAAATGGGTTATATCGTACAACTCAAATTTTCTGTGGTTTAAAATATAAATAGCTACCCAGAGAAAAAATTCTGACTAAATAATAATTGCAGTGAGCATGCATACAAATGGGAAAGCTGTTTTGACCAACATTTCATTGAAAAGAGTGCATATTTAAAATTTTGGTTAAAAAGGCAATGATTTTAGAAATTTTTGAAAAAGGCTATCTTATCACTTTTAAAAAGCTAAAAGTAAATAATTATTATATGTTTTAATTTTTAATAGCTAATATGAACATATTTTAAGCCACTTCCTCCCCAATATATCTTTTATTTAGCTAAAAGTTTTTGAAATGGGATATATCATCCTTTTTTGTGGAAAAGCAAACATTTTTGGAGATTTTGAAAAAGGCAATCTTATCAATTTTTAAAAGCTGAAAATACATAATTATTATGGTTTCAATTTTGAATAGTTGATATGAGCATGTTTCAAGCCAGTTATCTCTAAATTATCCTTTTTATTGGAAAAAAAGGTTGCAAAATGTGTTGTATCATCTCTCGACAACTTAAATTTCCTAAAGTTTAACACATAAATAACTGCCCAGAGAGAGAAGTTATATGTTTCTTGGCGAAATAATAATTGGAGTGAGTGTGTATACATGTGCGGAAGCTTTTCTCAGCAACTTTTTATTAAAAATAGGGCATGTTTAAAATTTTGATGGAATGAAGTTGGGGCAAATAAAACTGTTGAAGATATTGTCAATTGAGTATGCCATTTTGAGTATTAAATGACTGATTGATGTAAATGATTTCGATTTTTGAACATCTTAGAATTATACAACATATTAGCATTAAAAGTTCTTTTTAACATTTACATATATATCTCTGTGCTACCAGAAGATTTTAATTTTAGAAATTGATAATTTATTTTTTGGTAATTGATGAAAAATTAATTTTAAGAGTTCAAGTAATTTTAAATAATTTAATTTTACTTTTAGCAATTAATGTAATTATAATTTCCTATCACTAGCAGAAACGCATAACTGTATGGCAAGCAAGCAAAGCTAGCTGAGATCACGTAGTGATCCCAAAAGAATCACAACGTGATTCTTGGGGGTTGGCGAGCGGAGCGAGCAGAGGTGTAACCCCTAGTATTTTTTAATTGACTTGGTATGCATTTCAATGTACATTTTTGAATGTCAACAAAATTGACATTCACTGAAAAAATTAAACTTAGCTCGAAAAAAAAGGAGCTTTTGAATGAGAAATGTCCTTTTATGAGATTCAGTGTTTATTAATTATGGAATTAACACTCGTCAAAGTGCTTAAACCCTTTTAGAAGGAAACATGGCATAAAATAAGAACAAACTGGGAAGCTTCAAAAGCTAACTTGACCTTTATACTATGCTAAATGAAGACATCTCGAACGTAATATTCGAACGTCACAGCAAAAGTGTTAAGTTAGCATCTGATGCAGTATCTTCCTTATGTTACGTACTTTAAATCCAAACCAGGAGTATTTCAATTGAAAATTTTTTAATGAGAAGTTAACTCTTTCACTGCGTCAACATGAAATCGACTGCTCGAACATGATTCGGATATACCGAACGTCACAACAAAAGGGTAATTAATTGTGTAGTCGATGTAAAGTGCAGTTACTATAAAACAAAAATAAATCCATTCAAAAGTTTACAAGTTTAAGCAAATAAATACATGCCACTTGAATATTACAAGTTTCGTTTTTTACCTTCTTAAAACGAAATGTTAAATTTAATGTTAATAAAATTAAAAATGTTAATGTTAAATTTAATGTTAATAAAATTAAAAATGTTAATGTTAAATTTTTAATACTAAAATTATTGTAAAAAGGAACTCTCCCCTCCCCTTTTTTTTCAGATAAAGGATTTCAAGAGCGAAAAAGGTGCTCTGTCAAATGAAATGAAATGAATGCAATGACATCTATTACTGTGTAATCTTATCAATTCTTTTAAGATATGCTTACTGTTGAACAATTATCACAAGCAGATAAGAAGAAAGTTTCAAAAAGTAAAGTAAATTTCCACTTAATTCTGAATGCAAAATGGAAAATATTGAATAAAATTTTAATCTAAAAAATATCCGGAATAAATTTTGCAACTAAGTCTTGAGTGAAGATTTTTTTAATAAAACTCATTTAGATAAACAAAAAAATGGAAATTTTGGGTAAAAATCATACCACTAAAGTCAAAAATTATAAAAAGAGAATGAACTTTTTCTTTAAAAAAATATGAGACACTAATATTGTTAAAATTATCTTAAAGTGGTTATATGCCATTTTCATTTGGAAAATTTCTCGACTCTTCCTTTTTGTTACGGCTTCCCCCTTAAAAACAAAACAAACACATCAACAATCGACGCTTAAAAAAATACCTACAGTGGCTCACATTTGTTTTTAGACACTTGTGTTTTTGAAATTTACTTATAAAAACAACATCTAAATATTAAAGGATTTACTTCAAAATTTTTTCATATAAACTTTCTTTTGTCTATAATAAAACCCACATATTGTAATGAAAATAAATTCAATACCGTTTTTTGAAAAAATTAATTTACAGAGAAAGTGTTAAAAACAATCTCACATAAGTAATTGGACACTTTGAACATTCAACAAATTGTAAACAAAAATATGCAAATAATCAAGCATTTTAATACTTTGGTATCCTGTAGCTGAAATTACACTTTTAATGCGTTTTGGCATGGATTCAACTAGTTTTTTTGTGTAAGAATGTTCAATTTTGTTCCATTCCTCTGTTAATACTGCTTTAAGTTGTTCTTTCGAAGAAATATCATGTTTTCTTGTTCTTTTCTCCAGTTCATGCCACACATTTTCAATTGGATTTAAATCTGTAGAATATGGTGGAGTCTTGACAACTTTGGGACAGCTGTACAGCAGCCATAATCGAACATTTAGGGCTGTATGTTTGGGATCATTATCTTGATACAACTTGAATGTGTTTTGAATTCCAAGTGTTTGGGCAAATATTTTCAAGTTTTCTTTCAAGATATTTATATACTTATATTGGTCCATATTATTTTCAGTGAAAACTAAATTTCCCATACCAGAAGCAGCAAAACATCCCCAAATCATTATGCCTCCACCTCCATGTTTGACAGTTGGCAATAGATTTTTCGGGTTGAGCTCTTCGTTGGGCTTTCTCCACACAGTTATTCGCCCATCAGACCCAAATATGTTAAATTTTGATTCATCCACAAATATGACGCTTTCCCAAAACGATATATCTTTGTCTACCATGGATTTTTCAAAATCCAGACGTAACTTTCTTGTTCTTTCATTAACGAAAAATTTTCTTCTGGCAACTTTACTGTTGTACCCATATGATCTGATAATTCGTCTAACAGTTTCAGGGTTTAATTTTATAGCAAATCTTTTTTCTAATTCTGTTGTAAGTTTCGCTGCACTAAGTCTTGGATTTTTCTTGATTTTATGCATTATAAAACTTCGATTCCTGGGAGTTAGCTTGTGAGGAGCTCCTGATTTCAATGCATTTTCAACAGTTCCACGTAGTTTCCATCGTTTTATAATAGCAAACACAGTCGAATGACTTACTTTAACAAGTTTTCCGATAGTTCTGAAGCCTTTACCATCTTTAAAATGTTCAATGATTAAATTCCTAATAGAATTTGGCGTAACTTTGTAGCGTCCGGCCATGTTCACTTCAAATATAGAAATGTAAACAAATTTACATGAAGTAGTAGTAATTTCAAAATGCAGACGATAATATTTGACATATATTTACATTTATAATAAAAATAAATAACAAAAAATATCGTCTGTCAAAAAATTTAGTGAAACTTTCAAGTGTCCAATTAATTATGTGAGATTGTTTTTAACATTTTCTCAGTAAATTAATTTTTTCGAAAAAGGTATTGAATTTATTTTCATTACAATATATAGGTTTTATTACAGACAAAAGAAAGTTTATATGAAAAAATTTTGAAGTAAATCCTTTAATATTTAGATGATGTTTTTTATAAGTAAGTTTCAAAAACACAAGTGTCCAAAAACAAATGTGAGCCACTGTACGTCGAATTATACAGCATACGCACAGGAAGAATGACAGTTGGACCGTAAAAATAGAATGTCGATTTCAGCAACGGACGATTCAGGAATGTGTCACCACAATTCGGAATGTCAGTTACTCGCTATGCTACGACAACCCTTTACCCATTATGTTTAAAAGTTGAATAGTGGCTGACAAAAATGGAGTTTTGATTCTGAATGAAAGCCTTTATTTCATCTACGGTTGAGAGATTAAAAATACAGACATTAAAACGAAAACTTGAGAGATATATAAATCAAACGTTTAAGGGAGAGAGAGAAAATGACGCTTCGCTTAAGGTAAAAGCAAATAAGCAACAATAATAACAGTTGTACTGAGCTATACCTCACTTTTGTCACACTCTAAGCCTGCGCTAAAAATTTTCAAAGCAAGACACCTGGACATCTGTACATCAGTTAAATAAAAAATAATCTGATGACAGAAAATGAAGTGAAACAGAATGCAGAAATCATATGTCAACATCACAGGAAATTTAATGTGTAATGAATGATTACCACTGTAAAACAAAATGGTTTTTACACCAAAACTGTAACTATCATTACATCTTTCGTACCTACGGATGACACCTATCACTTGCATATTTTCAAGTTTTTTATTGGTCTCTTTTCGACAATTGCCATAAGGATCGTGGTCATCTTGTCTATGATGGAATCTCGTTTAAATTTTGAAACAGAGTTCTTATAGAAATTTAAAATAAATATTAATAATTAATATTAAGAAAAATATTTCAGACTAAAAATTGAGAGCATGGAAAAAATTAAATGCATTAAGCATAAGATTTTATCGCAAACATCAGGCAGGTTTCATTTTCCAAACATTAAACATTGGTAGAAACTATCCAAAGACGTGCTTTAAAGTTGTAAACTGTAGCATCTTCCACAAAATACCAGCAATACAGACCAATTTGGACAAAAGAATTAATGTTTACAAAAATTATCAAGGAATTTTTTTTGTGCATCTTCTATTTAGCAGCAAATTAACAAACCTTGAATGAAAGGAAGAGTCATTACTCATGGAAAATATTTTTTAAATTCCTTCTTTTTTCTTAGGAAAAAAAAAGGCTTTAGGGAAAAAAAAAAAACCCGAAAATGTAATCTTTGCAATACAAGGTTAAATAATATAGATGGAAGATTTTAGCAAACGACACACAAACTCCACCTCGGCACCAATGCACTGCTTTTTAATTATCACACAAATACAATATAATAAGTAAACAACAATACAATTTCAACTGACAACAGATGATATCCTAGCGGTCAATTATAGTTAGAAATCTTACTTAGAAATTTATACAATACGACCTAATTTTTTTAAATTTCAGATCGTTCTTTTAACAGTGGAAAAGAATTTCATATAAGAATAAAAAAGAGTAAAAGATATAAAGATTAAAGCTATTCCTTACATTTCTCATAAAAATAATTATCAATTTTGTATCATTCTAGATATTTATGTCAAAGTACATTCAAATATGAGATTTAACTAATTTAATGATAAATTAATTCTCGAACATGGCAGGTACCAAGACTTTTAATTTTGAGTTATACTTTTGGAAATCTAATATATATAAGGAATTCACAGCTTCCTTTACATTAAATTAGAGGATTTTATATTCTTAATTTAAAATTTACCACTTTTTTCCGAGATATTTTGGCTAGATGTTGAAGTATCATAAAAGTTAATTAAGAGAAAGAAAATTGCATTATCAAAAACTGCTAGCATTGAAGTAATGGAATATAAACTGGGTATTCTTTGTTTTTCTTTTGAGAGCATGAAAAAAAAAATTAAATGCATTAAAACTTCTTTTCCTTTTTTTTTAAGTAGCCAATAAATACTGCCCTTGAAAATAAAACAATAAACTAAAATGAAAAACTATCTTGGAAATAAAATATAAATATTAAAATGAAAACTGTAGGAACAACATGTTCAATCAATAAACAGCTATATTTGGAAGTTGCTACTAAAATGCAGTTCATACCGACACCAAAATGAAAGAGCCATTAAATTTTTACTGTTTTACTCAGCTATTTAACGACACGAAACGCAAACTCAACTCGACTAAATGTAAAAATAAGAAAGAAATTGCACATCATATTTTATGATTCAGCAACATACGACAAAATAATAAGAAATAGCAATACCATCAATTAAACAGCTTGACTTTGCATCGTACTATTAAAAAAACCATTATGTATGCCAGCAGTTCGCAACTTCTTGTGGCTAAACTATCTCTTGAAAACGTAAATGTTATTACCTTAATGCTAGAACCACAAAAACTTTGGTTAAAGAAAAATGCAAACGAAATAAAATTATATAAAAATAAACATATTTCCAGATCCGGCTCCAAGAGTGTGCAGCCTGTGCCGCGGCACAGGGCGCCGAGCGTGTAGGGGCGCCAATTCCAAATCATAAATTTGAAAATTCGCGCGTTATATGGGTGCCGACTGGAACACAATAGAAATCTTTTACTATAATTAAATCATTGACTACAGTTAAATCTTAATAATTATAGTTAAATCTTTTAGCATATGTACCAATATACGATGTACACAAGGGGGGCGCCACAATAATTTCGCATAGGGAGCTGAAAAGGCTTACAACCTCCTTTCCCTCCCAAAAACATTTTAATACATAAAACCTAGACTTAAGAGTTACCCAGCACTTTAAGATACTTCTCTTCCAAACATATTCATAAAATACCGCTTGCTAATGTTTCGCATTATTTATAAAAACAGCAAAAACTACAATTCAAGCTAGAAAGTTCCTTGTTTTAACCAAGTTTCCTGGTATGTTTTGCGATATACACCATAGCAGCCGCAAGTCGGAATTGTTTATCACGAATTTTACTTCAATTATTATTTTTATGTAATATTTGTATTTATCTATGCCTGTTTAACTACAAAAAGCAAAGCTCATAAAAAATGTTTCCTCAACCCACAGCTGCGATTTTTTTTATCTTTCTCGCAAGAAATTCGGATTATTTCTCATACCATGTTCTCCCCATATCTTGACTCGTCTCTGAAGAGAAAGGTACTTACTATGTGCTATCCCAACTGCTTGTCCAATAATCAAATTTCTCCGCACTCCTAGGTTGTCTTACGGTTAAGGGAACTCAAACAAAAGGTCTATGTGCACATAAATCATACTGATGAAGGCGATTTCGTGCAGTATGTGTTGACAAGTTTTGGTCCCGCAGCTCGAAAGCTTTTCTTTTTTTCCCGTTTCGAGAGACTGTTATGGGCAGATAACGATCTTTGACTCGTGTTATTCCGCGTGCACAGCCATGGCTTGATCTCTTATGAGCATCTCCAGTAGTTCGGATTCGATTCCAAAGTCAAAAATTACACTTTGAAACACATCAAAAACATTTTCCACTTGTCTTTGTAATGCACGTCTTACCAAGTGTTCGGCAAGCTATTGATTCCGATAATCCATAACGTCGAGACACTACTGGAAGTCGTTACGCAAAAAGTTTTCCAAAAAACCTATTTTTGCGCAAAACAAACAGCATAATCGGGGATTCCCAATCTACGGTTTGCTTAAATTCTAAAAATTACCTATTTTGACGTCATTAATGCATAAAAAATCTTCTTCCGATGTCTTTGAAGCACTGCATACGAATTCAGTATATTATAATTACTGAGTAGAATTAGTAATTAGATTTTACAAGATGGATGAAAATAATGTAGGGAAAACAGGGTGATCATTTGATTTTTTTACCCAGCGTAGCATTCTTCTAGCTTTAACTGCATAAGAAATAAGAAGTGACATATTTGAAAAGATAAGTATCAACCGATGATGATACATATAAAATAAACACACACATGAAATACATAAAAATGATTTGGCGACTACCAAATAATTAACTTTGTTCTCTGTTATAAATATAAATGTTATTTATATTTATAACAGAGAACTAATGCTAATACAAATTTTAATATCTCTTTCCTGCTACAAAAATAGGAAAACTCAAATTCCACTTCTGGCATACTGATTATAAAACCATTTTTAATAAATTCGTTCATAAATCTACAATAACGCAAAAAACCGTATATAATGCTAGCGTAAAAGCAGAATCAGAAAAAAAAACATTTATATCCTAATAAAAATAATAAACATTAAAAATCATATTTACCACGTTTTCTAATGAATATTAAGTATCACCTATAACGGGAAAGGTTAATTTCCTTACGAAATGAAGTCTAAGAGAAGAATTTATGCTCGCGGCTAACGACAATTGCAAAAACGAAAATATTTCGGAAATTTCTCTTTTAAGCAATAAAATAGCAGACTTCTTAACTTAATGACTTTCAAGAAGGAAATGAAAATTACTGGAAAAAAACATCAATGATTTTTTTATACATTCAACCATAAAACGAAAATCAACACCGCCCATTCGGTGTGAGAAGAGGAGGGAAAAAAACACAGATTTTTATATTTATCTTTCTTCCACGGTTGCAAAACCATTAAATAAATCTCCTAACTGAGCAAGAGTCGCGCAAGAAAAATCGATTGACACAACAACCAAACAAAACTGAATTTAAAGTTAAAGAACGTCCAAAGAGTCAGCCATACGACTACGTCCCACGACGCAAACGAGGGGACAGCAGTAAAGAAAAGCACGCATGCCAAGGCCGCCTGGCCCAATCCAGACTAAGAACATACATTACCGATGAGATAAAATAAAAAAGTTGGAACGGGCCGAAAAGGAACTGAAATCAGGGATCCGAAGAGAAGAAAGAGAGAGAACATCGGGAGCAAGCAAAAGAAAGGATTGCCCCAATCGATAAAAGAGAAGAGTGGACGTATACATTTGACCTGCTTAGGGCTAGAGGCCGTTAATACAGCTATCGAGTGACCGTTACTATAAGTCTCCGGCCTCATGCAGTCTATTACACTAGGAATAGTTAATCCTGACATTAAACGACCAGACCAAAATTATGCGTAAACGGACAGCTTTCCAATTAAATCCTTACGACAGCAGAAAAGGTCAATGGGCGAAGGGGGTTCGAGACGACCGGCATCTGTAATGTCAGCGTTTTCCTCAATGACATGGTACGTACGTTTTCACTGTTCGGTGCATTAAATGCAAGACAGCCTTAGATCGAAACGCCAAAGGTTAATTTTAATGCACCGGATATCAGCTCGAGAAGCTTAGATCATTAACGACATCTGTTTAGCTTGATTACAGAAAAGTTATGGAAGGCAAGAATGGACATGATGGAAAATTCTCTCCTCAGTCCTTAGCCTAATGGACCTTAAATAAAACGATAAATATAGGGGTGCCTTCCTCTCTCCCTCCATCCCTCTCTCAAGCGCACCAATTTGATTCGACTGAAGGATAAGCTTTCACCTTCAAATATTGAACCGGGAAACAAATAAAATGCTCGAAAGAATAAGCTGATAATAGTGCAAGGAATATTACTTTAAGACAAAGCTCTAAGAGAAAAACGATTAATGATCTGTTTCTTTCAAAATGAGTTAAAGATTCACTACAAAAATTACGGGAAAAAATTGGATCATTTGAAGAAAAAATTCCCGGAGCATAGTAATATACCAGCATGGTCTTCACTTCAAGAACGTTCGAATAAACTTTTTTTAAAGGAGCATCCTTTGTTTTATGATAGCAAAAAGAAAAAGCACATTCTACAAAAGTACTTCTATCACATGTCTAAAGCCTACACTGGAGCGCATAATTATATGACAACTTAAAAATATGAAGTACAAATGGAAGTATGGAATTGACACCAACCACCATTTTATGAATTTTTAGTTCACTATTTCAAACAATAATTACGTGTATATGCAGGGTTTTTTTTGTGTGTGTGCGTGCGTGCGTGTGTGTGTGTGTGTAAAACTGAACTAACTACAATCCGTTGCTAAACAGGTTACTTATGATGCAATAATTAATTTTGAGAATATACAGTTCGATTCTTTTCCCCCCGCAATGTTTTACTAAAGTTTGCACTAATTTTAATTGCAACGAAAATAGAAATAAATGATACGTATCCTACACAGCGTAAAATATCGAAATTTAGTAACCAATTTAAATCGCCGAAGTTGTATTCGATTACCTTTTTCACCCTGAAAAAACAAATACTGGTGTGAAATTTTGTTTCTGTTGCAATTTTGCTAAACATGTCATAAAGACACAGTTCAAAAGGACTTCCATCGTGGCAAGCGATTGAGGTATTGAAAGCTGACCAGACAAACCGAGTGTCTTTCGCAAACAGAACATTCCACAAAACATTGTTTCACGACTTTGAAGAGCACCCTTGACATCCAATGACCACTACAGTTGCTAGCAGTTTCTAAAAATTACAACATGGACCGTCAGTAGCTTTGAAGAAGCCTCTGAACCATATTTATATTGAATTAATTAAAGAGATTTATGCCAGAAAGATCAGCAATTTGGATTCGCCTCACTTCTGTTATCAAAAGGACATACTTGAATATAACCATTTTATGGACAGGGTATTTGGTTTTAAGAAGTAAATTATTATAAATTATTTCACAAACAGTGTCAAATAGTGGTCACAAAGTGATCTGAAATAAGTCCAAGATTTAGTTCCCTCATAAGTATAAGTCACACATTGATCGAAAGTGTATGAAGTTGTATACAATTATATCGTCTCATGCGGAAAGTTAGAGGTCGGGATGAACACACTATCTTAACGAGTTCATAAGGCGGAAACCTTGATCTTGAACATCCACATGAATGTGATGGACAAGATAAAGCCAAAATCTCGATTTCATATATCGTAACTCATTTCGGACACTTCAGAATGAAAAGTCGAAAAATCTTAACTTTGTCCTCTTAGAAACCTTCGAAGCTCCCTACTCACTTAGCTTCATAACATACTGGATATCTTATTATAAATATGGAAATAAAAATGATTAGAATGAAAATGACAATTTTAAATAGTATTGTTCGTGAAATATTACATCTGTTCCAAGAAGTCAAATTGCAGGCAACACTCAAAGGGATTGATCTTTTAATAGCCAAATATTAATTTAATTCACTTTATCTCATAAAGAAATATGCATCCTGCAGAAAACATACCAAGCAAACTTTCTAATAAGTTTTATTATATTTCGAGCCTATACCATTCCATTAATGATTTTATAATTTAATTTTGCACAGCGCTGCGATTCTTTTAGTATACGGCATTCGAAAATATTTTTCTTTTTTTTAGTGACATAAAAAGAGATACCATCATTTTCTTTCTTCTCTATTTTTTCTCCACCTCCTCCCCACCACTTAAAATCATCTGCATCTCTTTTCAGACATTTTTATATTTAGACATCAACTTGAACAAAAGAAAGAAATAAGAGTTAGAGGAGGGAGGGAGAATACCATTCCAGTTTCGCGAATGGGAATCCTAAAGCAGAAACTAGGAAACACGGATCACTCTCACATCATGGCACTGAGATTTCGCTAAAATACATGCAGATATTACAAATGCTACTAGATAAGCCATTAGCGTGAACTGGAAAAACATGCATGAAGTTGTAAAGCTATATCTTTATCTCATTCAGCATCATTCGTATATTTTAATAAATAGGGAACTCTAACTGAATAAGTGCTTACAGTAAGCAGTCAGGTACAATCGCAAATTTAGAACATAATCCAAGGGAAACAAATGCTTTTTTTTTTTTTTTCTTTTTACTACGCTTGTTAGTTTCAAATAAATTTAGCAAAAAAGCTTGAAATGTTACATGAATAATCTAATAATTATTTCACAACTTAGCAAATATGAACAAAACCGTAAAACAAACTTAAAGATCGAAGTTTTATAAGTAAAAGGTTTCTTAAATTCATTCCTTTAATAAAATTAATACATGCCCATCTCAATTAAAAATTTCTGAAGTCCACGAAATAGATTGGAGTCGGAGATTTTAGTATCAAGTTAAAATGAAATATCAATAAGGATATATTTTTTTACAGATACCAATAAATAATACCCATTGCAAACAGTTATGATATACTCAGTTATTATTAGACTATACAATCAGAGATCACCAATTTTACACTTAGCCTACGACTTAAATGGCATTCGAATTGCACGATTTCGTCTTAATAACCTTTACAGCAGTTCACAATATTACAGCGGCACAGCATTTCATTTATTAATAACTGTAGACAGTAAAAGGCATTTAGTCTTAATTCCCGCATATTTTTTAAATCATATAATAAAAAAAACAATTCAAAGTACAATATTTTATTTAAAAAAATATTAATGCATTTAACGAGATCAGTAATATTCTTTTTTTGTAGTGGTATGTTTGAACACTTAATAATGTCACTATTAAAGCATATATTACATATACTATATAAACATTGTTATCGCACCTTATTACAGAACCCAAAACATTTATTTAACTTTAAATTTTGTTTTATTACAAGTTATTACATAGATTGTCAAAAGACGCGAATTAGACGCACGTCACAAACAGTTGAATAACGAAAGATGCCAACTCGCGTCTCCGGTCAACAGTGTGCAAGCATGAACAAACAAATTAAAAGATGAAAGTGCAAGAAAATTAAAAAATGAACAGAACTGGAAATTCGTCCCATTCTAATCAATTCCAGAGTGTATTAATATTTCAGAGCATAGTTACATGAATTCTTTGGCAAATTACATACCAAAATAACAAATGAGACAAAGAAAATGAGAAAAAGCAAACTTTAAGACAATTTTTGATTGTGGTTTTCATTAAAGCAATTCCTACCATACTTTTGGAAAATAAGCAAGGAGAAGAGAAACCCTTAAGTTGAGCAAAACCGTAATAACCACCGATATACCACCAAGAAAAGAAGAGCCATATTATTAGCAAATGAAATGCAAGACAGAATGAAGATATTTTTCATTTTCATTTTTGTGCATTATACAGTATTATATGCTTGTTTAAATAAAAAAAGACAATTTTAACTATCTTTTCCTAAAACAATTCTGAAAAATTCATAGATTCTAAATAATTAGATCGAATTTTATTCAATTATTCTATATACATCATTTGCAGATTATCTCCCAAAAATACAAAATCTGCCTCGAAATTTTTTTTCTTCCCAGAAATACGGTGGCTTTCCCCTCCTCCTTTTTTGGACAAAAAGTTTTGAATATGGAAAGCTTTAAAACATCTTATCTAGAAAATCAAAATGAGAATGTTTGTCAATTGTATGCATTGTAGTGTGCGTGGATTGAATTTAGGAATTTATTTCACTAGGAATTAGGAATTTATTTCACTTTAATTAATAATACAGTGTTAGGGATATTTTTTGAAAATGGAATTGGTGACTATTTGCTAATTAAGCGCATAATAAATAAACCAATACGAAAAATAACGCTTGTCAAAAAAGTATTTCGCTTTGTTGTGTAAAACGTCACACTCTACTTGAAAAAAGAAATAGCTCACAATCTATGAGTTTGAATCCCATGAGAAGACGCCATTATTAATTAAATCTATCTTTTTTTTGTTTGAAAAACCCAAAACTAAACAGCAACTTCACAAAGGAAAATATAATTAAATTTGATGCTCTTTTTTCCTACAGTATCTCGCCCATTAATACATTATTTTATTCAAGTTACCATTCCACGCCAGCTTTTATTCCATCTTCAATCTAAAACTACGAAAGAAGAGACATAACAGTTGGATACCAAAGAGATTATTTCAAAAATTGCATTACGTAAAATTATATTAAAAAAATCTTTTATTTATATTTAAAAAACTCTCTACTTCGAATTCAGCTATTTATCTCTTTATTAATTTAAGTAGCTTTTGCCCTTCAGTGAACTAAATTATTTCCCAAATAAATGCGTATAAATTGCCATAGACTTCAACAAAACAGAATAAAAAGGAGTTCAATTTAAAATGTATAACATTCACATAAATATTCAATATTTTTTTTATTCACGGCTTACATTAACTGCCAAAGTATTGATAGAACTTGCTTTCATAACAATAGTTTTTGAAAAAAAATTCAAAAAATGAAAGCCCTACAAGATTTATAAAAGATTATTTTCTTATTTAAAAAAAAGTGAGGGGAATCAATAATTACGGCTAAAATAGCAGAAGTTATTACAAAACATAAATATACTGGTTACCACAATTTAAGGAAAATTTTAAAAACAGCGGATAGCTCAAAAAAACTATTTGCTGATTTCAATGAAACTGTGGTAAAATATACAAAAAGCAAAATGTAGTCACTTGAAAACAAATTATTATGCAATTATTTTATTTTAGAAACGAGTATGAAATTGACAATTTGGGAATGTCTTTACAGCAAAAGTAACTTCAAGACAGAGTGTGATCGTTCTGAGAGGAAATAGGATGATGTGCGATATTATCAATTATGCGGTCTATGAGAGATTGAGAGATGAGTAGGAAGTGCGAGACATAGTTCTTTGTAAAGCAAGTATGGCAAATATCTGACGAGGAGGATTGAGAGCAGCAACATGTTTCCCTAGAGCATCCTAAGCATGCTCTATGGTATTCAGGTACAGAGCTGAAGTTGTCCACTCTATGCGTTGAAGTATTTGTTTCTGAAGACAATTTCCACAATATGGGCCCTGTATCATACAACGTCTTCGTCTTATAGAATGAAATATTACCTATTCCCCCAGCATATAGGAGCACAAAAGCATCAAGGATGATAAAAAGGAAAGATGATATAGGGTTCCAAGTTCTCTCATAATCATGCAAAGTTTGCATTCGCTTTGAAAGGTAATCCTGAACTCATCCGAAAAGAGAACAAACCTCCACTGATCTGCAGTCCAGTGGGCATGTTTACGCAAACATCTCAAATGCTCCCTCCTGTGATGTAAAATGAGAGGCACACAAATGACTAATCGCCTCGCTAACTGGCCACCTTCCTAAAAAATTTTACACACAGCATATTCACACCCTCCGTCCGGTGGCTAAGCCAAGTCCACAGACCTGGCCGAAAGGAGAGGGGGAGATTGACGAATTTCTTTAAAAACATCTTTTAATGTTGAATGCCTAAACATCTTTTAATGTAGATGTTTAAGTCGTGTTCTGTTTTACGCCCCAAATATTGAATAGAATAGAATAGAATTGAATAGAAACCTGTCCAAATTCGGCAACTCTCTCCTATATATAAACAAACCAGAGGGAGTGGTCTCCCCTAAACTTTCTCGTATACTTTCCCAAAAAGGTGCTGTTTCCCTTCCCCCGCGTGGATAAAAAAATTCGAACCTACTGTAACCCAGAATCCAATGACTATCAGAAGGTTTCTCATTGTCGATTATAGTGATTGTAAAATAAATCAAATTCAAAGAGATACGTAGCGATTAGATGCGAACCGATTTTCCACTCTTACCGTCTCAAGGATAAAGTGGTGTAATCCTTCCTTTATAATCAATGCATTGAACAATGATGTATACGCTACAAAATGTTTAATACAGTTCAAATTCTTTAAGAGGATAATTCCTTCATAACAAGTTTGATAAAGATCAATTATGGAAGCACAATCAAAATTAAATAGGATGTATAGAACCATCATAGCATACTTATAGAAAAATATAGTTCAAACAAGCTAGAATAATAAAAGACGCCAAATAAACTTCCGTCGCAAGTTAGAACCACGCGTGGTTTGAAGGATCAAAACAAATAAAATCCCCTGCGCATTTTTTTTGCGCAACAAGACCTGGCGAGACACCCTAAATGTTTGCTTCCTTACAAAATCTCGCCGCCATAATTGGTTTTTGGCGAACTGCCAAGTTTTCGGAGTGTCCCTTCTTTGCACAGGCATTGCTACCAGAACGCATGCGCATGGAGTTAAACAAGTATGCGATTATACAGACCGACAGACAGTCAGCCCGTTGACGGATTTGGCCCAAAATTTTATACGAACCTACAATCATGACGATAAAACTGTGTACCAAATTTCATCCATCTAGCTATTCAAGTTTTTGAGTTATAGTGTTCACATGACTTCGGACAGACAGACAGACAGACAGACTTCCCGCTGACGGATTTTGTCCAAAATTTGACAGAAACCTACAAATTATGTTTAAAGACCACATAGCAAATTTCATCCCCGTAGCTCTAACAGTTTTCGAGTTTACAGACATACAGACACACAGACAGACATAATTCCAAAATTGTGTTTTTCGGAATCAGGGAGGTCTAAAACGTGGAGATTCGTCAAAATCTCGAGTTCGAATTTTTTGACGATTACAATACTTTCTCTTTGTATACTTCGTATACGAGAAAGTAAAAAAGGACATGCAAGAATGATCAAATAAACTCTACAAAAAAGTGATTCCAAAGTGCTTATTTCGAATTTTTTTTTCGATTGTTTTGAAGTTAATTAATAAGTTGACAAAATAAATTTCATGTAATCTTCGTCATAGTGATTTCTTTTCTTTAGCATTTGCCTCTCTTTAGCAGGCCACTCTGCCTGTACATTAGGGTGCATCAAGAAAAACGTTTTTTTTTGAAATTCAAAATTTCATGTCGATAAAAAGTTGTCACAATGGTCATGTTTATCGAAAAAAGTTTTAGTCAAATTGAAAAATATTTAGGTCTCCCGGCATGGGCCTGAAGTTTGAAATTTTTTGTCAAAAAGGTACATTATTAATTTTAAAAAAAAACATGAACACAAAAATGTGCTTTCTATTTAAATACAAAAATGTGAAGTTTAGAATGTTAATCAACAATAAAAAAATATATCCATCATGTAAAATTTACGTCTCCCGGAATCTACATGAAAACCTTAATTTTTCTGCCAAATACGCATATTTTTTTAATTTTCAACCCATCCTTTAAGTTAAAAACAATTCTTTTGTTTATAGTCTATATAGCAGTACAGATTTCTGAAATAGCGAAAATATCATTTGGTAAAATCGCAAATACGGTAAAACGCCGGTTAACCGACACCCGGGTTATCCGAAATGCCTCGGAAATCGGAAATCCAGAAAACACCCACTGTACTACACGGAAATAATCGCCAAGGCGAGATTTTTTGCAACGATATCCCCACTTTTTTTCTTTTAAGCCTTCCTAAGAAGGTCAGTGATTAATTTTAGAATGCTAAAATTAAAATTAATGGGTATTAACAATATTAATTTCGAGATTGTTTACCTATGCCTGTCAGGAGCATTGTGCCCGAACTTGCCGGTGCGAATATTGCGCCCGACAGAGGGTTAACTTTGATAAAGAACATAAGTGTAGCCTACAAAAAGTACCATGAAAGCATTTCTCTGTAGAGACGAATGATTCTTAGGATCATCTTCTAAAAATGTTTTGTAATGCATAAATAATTTTTGGATGACATTTTATAGTAAACCATGAGAGAGCATAAACTTTCATGACAAACTCAGATAGTTTTTCCAACTTCGGGGTTGGATCAAGTGATGCAATATATAAACATAAAATTCGGTCAGCCATGTTGCAGGAACGTTTCCAGGGTTTTTGCTTGCCAACTAATAGGGGCATTCGCCTGTTAGTACAACCTGACAAATATCCCAGAGATATTTCTAGTCTGTGCTAAACTTATTGAAATCAGCTTCTGGAAAAATATTATCTATTTTATTGTACTCAACAACTGGTAAATCTTGAAAACTTCTTAAACGTTTTCCTGTTAGACCACAAAAAGAAGTAGGTCTAAAAGTTGGACCATCGAGGGCAAATATAACTTTCCTAAGAAGCAAACGGCTTAAAATGAAACAAACAAACCACTGCCTCTACTGCATGTTTTAAAGCATTTTTGAACAATTAAATTCATCCATTGGCGGCCTCAATATTTGTTGCGGTGCCATCACAGCCAAGAGCTTTAATACTTTTCTCATCTATACAGTTTCCTACCATAAATATTGATACTGATGATAACTATATCTTTCTCAGAACCACTGTCTGGGGTTACGTGTCAAAAATATGTTGATCTGGTTCTTCAAACAAAGATATGTGTTCTTCTTGTACAATTGTTCTGACATATTTACCACTTACAGTTTCTTTACTTACTGTTTCTTCTTTTCAAGCAATAAAATAGAGTGCAATTATTTCTGAAGTGCGAGTTGAATCTTAACGGTATTTCACCCTTTCAAGAAAAACCTTCGATTTATCCAATACCGCTGCTTATTTTCTGTAGTTACAAGATTTAAATCCTGCAAAGAACACTTTCTAGTTAAGCTTCTGCTCTACTGGAAATGGCTCTGCGGTCACATTCTCTAGCTGAAGCGACACGACTTGATGCCTGAGTGTAGTTACAGTGGCAGTCCCCAGTTAACCGAACTAAAGATGGGGAAGCCGTTTCGGATAACGGTTTTTTTTCCGTTAAGCAGTGAACGTCTATTACTATCATGTAACTAATTACAGTACGTAATTCAGAAATGTTTTAAGTATAAGACGAATTCAAAACTCTCTTTGTAGGCGACACTTATGTTCTTTATCAAAGTTAATCTTCCGTCGGGCGCAATGGTCTTGACAGGCATAGGTAAACAATCTCGTAATTAATATTAATACCCATTAATTTTAGTTTTAGCATTCTAAAATTAATCACCGCCCTTCTTGGGAAGGCTTAAAAGAAAGAGTGGGGATATCGTTGCAAAAAAAAAGTCTCGCCTTCGCGATTATTTCCATGTAGTACAGTAGGTATTTTCTGGATTAGCGATTTCCGAGGCATTTCGGATAACCCGGGTATCGGTTAACCGGGGTTTTACTGTATTTGCGACTTCATCAAATGATATTTTCGCTATTTCAGAAAGCTGTACTGCTATATAGACTATAAATAAAATAATTGTTTTTAACTTAAAGGATGGGTTGAAAATTGAAAAATATCCGTATTTGGCAGAAAAATTAAGGTTTTCATGTAGATTCCGGGAAACCTAAATTTTACAAGATATAATATTTTTTTACTGTTAATTAACATACTAAACTTCACATTTTTGTATTTAAATAGTAAGCAAATTTTTGCTTTCATGCTTTTAAAAAAAATTAATAATGTACGTTTTTGACAAAAAATTTCAAACTTGAGGCCCATGCAGGGAGACCTAAATATTTTTCAACTTGACTAAAACTTTTTTTGGTAAATATGTGACCATAGTGACAACTTTTTATCGACTTGAAATTTTGAATTTCAAAAAAAAAATTCGTGATACATCCTTACTGTACATATTGGGCATCCAGCGGGGGAGCAGACTAGGGGTTCCTAGGTGGAAGCGTCCTCGGGCTGGATGATGCGTACCACACGTTCGGATTTGTCCGGGCCTAGCCTATCGCCTGCCCAGAGATATCCGGCCTTCCTGGGGCGCTGGAAGTTAAGAAGAGGACTGCTCCCCTTGGGGTAGAAGGGGTCCCGGTTTGGAGGCTTTGTGTTTTCTGTGGACCCCAGCTCCGAACTAATGTGGTATCTCACACAGAGGATGATGACTTCGGGCTTGTGACTTTTGGATGATCATGCCTATAGGTCAAGTGAGGAGTTGGACCCCAATGATGATGTCCTAGTGCTTGTAAGAGTGGCTGTAGCCACGTCGGAGGAAGATTTCTTGAAACCGGCCTTGCCTATACTGCTCATGTGCTCGTTCACGGTGACAGGGGTGAGTGACCCGGGTAATTTCGTGTACATATTGGGCATGTACAAAAGCTCTTTTTTGCAAATACAAATTTTTATTGAATGGTTTTCCAAAAATTGGACCATTTGAAGCCTTAAACAAAATAAGTAGGCTGGCTCGAGTGGGTTGTGAAAATGACACTACGATGACTGGAATATTTTAGTCGGCTAAGTGCCAAGCAATATAAAATATAAAGGCGCCTAATTTGATAAAATAATTCAGCTTTTTAACACTTTACAGGAGAAAACGAATGAAAAATTTACCATGCATCATTCGATCATGCATTTTATAAAAACAGTACTGCAACTAGCCACAACATTTTCCAAACGTATTGATAGAATACAGCTCGTAACAAATATATTCCAAACGCATAGTGTCCAAATGCATTCTGCAATTTCTGTAGCTGGTTGGTTGTTTGGAGTGTTATGAAGCAAAGACCACATCTGGCCATGCTGCTTTAAATATATGGTGCAATTTCCGTAGCCGCTCGCAACGGAAACTGTAGGAAGACGTTCTTAAAATTTACCACATTCTGGAACGATTCTGTATCAAGCTATAATAAATTGAGAATTGTTTAAGAATATGCAAGAGTTAGAGAAAAATAGTCGGAAGTCTATAAAAAAAAGTCATCATTTGCCATCATACAGGTTGGAACTTAGTCGCCATCATGAAACTTGAACACTGAATTTGCTGTCTGTGCCCCCTCCCCAAGTAAACATTCAAGTTCGCTTGCCTCCTCATTACAAAAATGAATCACACTCGAACTAAATCATGATGGAATAAGATTTGGAATTGTATAGTAATTTCAAGAGCTGAATTGCTAAATCTGCTTCAGTGAGTGAAAAAATTGATGGAAGGGCAAATAACTAGTAATTTGACCTGTCCTTACGGACATACAAATATCGAGCCACTGACAGTTCCGAAGAACGCCAGCAAATTCGAGTACAAAATTTCTTCACAAAGTACACTGCTTCAAAAGAAAAAAAGTTAAAATTACCAAACAAATTGCATAAAATAAGATGGGATCGTTCGTAGTAATATCGTCTCACTTCATCATCCGGTAAATGTTGGTTATTGTTGGACACAGTTTGTGTGACATAAAGTGATTTAATAGGCAATGTCAATGAAAAATATACTAATTCCTTTTACCATGACAACGTCAAACATCGTATTAATTTAATTAAACAATTAATCAATAGACTCAGAAGGGAAATTACCCTACTCGGCATAATAAATGACTGTTACACCAACAGAAAATGTTCCTCTCTTATCACCGCAGAACTTGTTCTCCAAAAACTTGAATGCACATTAAATGTAAAAGCAACACTGTAATGCCCCCTCCTCCCTTCTAAAACACAGAAGTTTTGTCAGCCACGGAATAATTTATTAACAAACAAAATCCAAACGTTTATGTATACAGATAAAAATTATGTACTCACAGGTAAGTTTTTCTTTTCTGTTTTCACAGAAAAACAAGTAGAACTTAAGCATATACTAAACAAATCATTTTTATTTTCCTTGTAAATCAGATAACCTGGTAGCAAAACTTTTTTCCCTCCCCTGTGCGTCTTGGAGACTCATCAAGAAAAATAATGCGATTTATTTTGCTTTTCTAGAGAAATTCAACATTTCTTAACTTTTTCTATAGTTGTTTGTTCTCGGAATACCATTTATAAAGCAGAAATCAGAATCGCAAGATTAAAACGGTAATGAAGTCTGAGACAATATGGGCGATGATAAATGAGAGATTCCAGCTCAAAGTAGAATTTATTGATTATTTAATCATCACAAAGTCGTACAAAGAGCTAATGGTGATTTTTCGAGAGGGACGGGTGAAGTGCCTGGGTTAGTAAAAGAATGCCTAGACAAGCAGATTTGTTGACTCAGATAAGGATAAAGAATCCTGAAAAATGATGATCTATCAAGAAATCGGAGCCATTTTTCAAACACAAGGTTTAGTTATAACAGTAAGGGGAGAAATGGTTTTTGAATGGCAATTTTTATAATTTCTAGGTCTGTGAAGTGAAATGATAATAAAAAGAATTCTACATCAGCTTTGTTTCCATTAACCAGAAAAAAAAATACCTATAATGTTATAGAATTTTACAAAAACGGAAATTTAAAAAAATGTCCGGAATGTAGGACTTTGTAATTATAAGTAATCATTATAAAAAAAATCCAATAATTTCCAAAAATAAACTAAGAATAATTTTAAAAAATACACAAACGAACTACTATGCAGAATTATGCAATATGATCATATAAGATGAAGATGAGAACAATGCATTGTTATGTATCATAAGTCTTGTAACTGAACTGCAAGAGTCAATTACATTCACTCCAACATTAATAAATTCATCCAGGGAATGCAATTAATGTTACCAGCTTACAAAGCTTGTGAAATCATGCGATTCCTTCACGATTAAACAAACTTTTATCAGCAGTATACCATATGCATCTCGGTAACTCCGTAAAAAGAAACCCAAATCCATTTGAAACTTCAACATCCTTTTATTTCATTCCAGCAGGTTTATTCTTTTTTATTAAATAAATATAATTTTCTACCTTTGAATATGCATCTTAGTTCTGATTAAAAATTTTCTAAATCAATAGAGTATCTAAGTTACACGGAAACAAATTTTCGTGTTTTATCACTCAGATCAATAAAATTCGTAAAAAGGATTTGAGAGTAATAATTTACAACTACAGAATAATTTACATGCATATATTTATTTGCATTTTTTGTATCAACTTTTATGATGTACCATCATGATGTTTTGGAAACAGGATCGAAGGAGTCTAGGAAAGTAGGTGGGAAGCAAAAAAAAAAAAAATACTTTAAGTTTTTCTTTATTTGCTCCCCACCCACGTGGTACAAAACGGATAACAGGATCAGCTGCTAGTAGGTACTTGGGGGTAGTGCAAATTCCCTTTTATTTTAATTAATTTAATCTGACACTTCGAATTATATCGATAATATATGATAAAATATACAATGAAAACTTCTGCAAATTCTTTTTTAAATTAAGCTATTGGATCGCCTATTTTTATCAATTGTGCTTCTAACTTAACTGGACTTCCATATAATTAAAATATTTTTTTTAAAACATAACAGGAAAACTTATGTTTTTCCTGTGGAATCCAAGCATGTTTTACTTATGTCAAGGTGCAACGTTTCAAACCGGGAATACAACAATATTCAGCAAAAGGACGCTTCTTGATGATACTTAATACTGTCCGATAGATGGATAGATTTCTGTGGCACTTTCAGTAGATAATTTTGATGGTCGCCACTTGATCAAAGATTTATAAGTGTGATCTATCCTATTAAAATTCGAAGGTAAACAAACGTATGTATGCATGTATGTATATATGTCCGCCTATCTTCTCACGAACCGCTGAACGGAGAAGCACGCGGAAAGTACCAAAAGATGGGGAATAATCCAAGGAATCCATTTCGGCCATTTAAATTCCGAAATTACAATTAGTTAAAAAGATATTAATTAAAAACGTCAAAATGAATGAATTGACGTGCTGCCATCTATTGGCAGAATGGTGAATTCATTCACGGCGGATTCTTTTTTTTTTCCTATTATTAGTTTTCGCATCCGGTGTTGCATTTTTTTTTATTTATTTAACGGAAGTTGTTATTTCCTTTTGAGGGAGCTTCTGTGTTTGGATTTATTAACAATTGAAAAAAAATCGTTTTCCTGCATTTTTCTTTCTTTTTTTTTTGTCGTACGGTGTTTCGCAACATTTACGTTTGTTGGGGGAAAATATTTATTCATTTTTATCCGTTTTTTTTTTTCATTATTATTCATTTTATTTTTTCTTTTGCAAAACAAATATCATGCTAATCTGTTTTAATTTATAAGCATAAGAATTCTCGCGTTTTCATTCAAACCAAACTGCTTTAAGGTAGTAAAAAGGCTAGAACCGAAAGTTTTAATCCAACAAGAGAGGATTCAAAACAGATTTACGTTTGTTGGGGAAGCTTAGTGACAATATTTGTAGGGAAAAAAAACTGAGTCGGGCATATGAAAAAATGTGGATTCCGAGAAATGCTGGGTTATTAACTATAAGGTAATTAAAAGGTTGGATTTAAAAATTTTAATTAAACAATATAGGATTCAAAGGATTTTTTACGTTTTGAGGGAAACGTAACGTTTACGTTAGCGACAATATGTGAAAAAAAATAAACCAGAGGCGGGCATATGAAAATTAGTAATAAAAAGACTAGATTTGTGTGAAAGAATATTTACATTTGTTGGGGAAAGTAAATGACAATATTTATTGAAAAAAATTGGAGCGGGGCATATGAAAATATGGATCCCAAGGCCTCACGTGATCTCACTTCTCTCCGCCCGGGATATCTCAATATTCAAGATAGCCCGTGCAACGCCGGGCCATGCAGCTAGTAGCTTTTTAAAATTATCTGACGAGTGTGCACAATACGGAAAACAACTTGACAACCAAGTTACGTGTCCACCCAAACTCATATTGTACATGTTACCCGACATCTGCGCAAGCCAATTTGAATTTCGTCATTACTTTCTAGTATATGAAGAATACAAAGAAAAAGTATTGTAAACGCCAAAAAAATTATCCTCCAAATTTTGATGGATCTCCGAAGTTATTTCAGGCAACCTTGAGTCCAAAAGAAATATTTTTGGAATTGCCTGTGTATTGATCGGTGAACATCATAACTCAAAAACGCAATACGCTATAATGATGAAATTTGGTACATGATCTTTACACCTAACTACACGATTTCTAACGAATTTTGGATGAAATAGGTCACCAAAAAGTCTGTCTGTCAGAGCGTTCGCGGGCTTTTCTGACTTGATAACTCAAAAACGCAACGAGATGGATGAATGAAATTTATTATAACGCTTTATCGCCAGAATTGAAGATTTGTATTAATTTTTTTACCGAATCCACCAAAGGGTTGACTGTCTGTTGGCCTGTGCGTATGTAAATGCAAGAGCTGAAAAATGTAACAAACTATATAAATGTAATTTGATACGTAGTCTTGACATCAAAACTGCAGGTTTGCATCAAATTTTGAAATCATAGGTAAGAAGGGAAGAGATACAGATTGCATACTTGATTTCCTTCACTGTAAAAAGAAGCTTAACAAAAAAAATGAGGTATATTTTTAAGGGATACGAGAAAGTTCACTCATTCATGCGAGAAAGAACACTCCCCTCAGTCTTTTCATTTGGTAATTTGATAGGATTGGGTATTGAGAAATTTACTACATTCGCCATCCTTTAACGATCATTTTCGACATTAATGCAATGAAATGTTTCTTTTTGCAGTAAATAAAACGCTGGGAAGATTTCACCATGCTATATAAACTTTATTAGGCATTCGAACGCTGAAACAAAATTAAAAACCAAAATAATATTAACTACCAAGTGGTTAGCATTAACTCCCTTTTTTTCGGAAAATATATATATAAAAACCTTTTTAAAATTCTGTATTAATCAAAACAAACCAAATTTTTGTTGCTTCAAAATCTTTTGATACATTTTAAAATTTTGCAACATATATTTAATTTTTTATAGCTAAAATGAAGAAAGCAGAAGCTGGCGAATTTTATTAAAAAAAACATGTCTGAATGTAAAAAAAATTACAATGCTTTATACTTCAAAAATAAATTTAAATATTCACTATTTTCCAAGCATGTTATGCTAATAAAAGAACATAGAAGTAGTTAGAAAATAAGGATTTTATTTAGACTTGTCTCTTCTTTTTTTAAATATCAACATGACACTAAATATTCAAGAAACATTTCTGCACCAATCTTCATAGTGTAAATTTCAAATCCATTTTTGTCAAGCATCTGCAGCATTATTAGAATACATGCAGAGCAATTACAACTTGCATGTTTTTTAAAACAATATGAATTTTAAGTTGTACATTTCATCTATATTTTTTTAAGTTGGGAAAAAAAGACAACTTCTGAAGAGGAGTGCAAAAAAATATCCTTCTTTCCATAATATCCATATAATAGTTTCACAAATGGCAAAAAAAGTGCATTCAATAGAAGATAAAAAAAATAATAATAATTCCTGCCTAAATATAATTTTCTTTTATTTATTTATAAGATTCTTCTCACACTAAGACAAAATTTAAGTAAGCAAATTTATAATATTATTTAATTATTACACTGAAAATGGAAAATTTTAACCTGGGTTCATTTCCTCACTACTTCTCATTCAAACTTACGTTTCTCACATGAATATATATCAACAAAATATATCAACAGCAAACTTCCTTTGTTAGAACAACTGCAAATTAAAAATATTGACCTCTAAAACCAATCTTCAAGACAGCTTTCTTTTCTTACTTCCTTTTCATTTCATAAACCACAAATTTATTTGAAAATTCAAGGAATAGTAGCTGAATGAAGTTATTCAAAATAAACGAATTCACACGCTTGAGCATAAAATTCAAAGATTTCAAATAATTGACTTTTACTAATAAACTTCTGGAACAATATATCATTATTTGTATGAGAGAATTACATTATTAGGTAAACTAATATAATTATCAAGATGAGTACACTTACAAGATCAAATCAAAGGAAAACAACAAACACGAGTAAAACAACAACTAAGAGTAAAATTTATTTAACTCGTAATATTAGCTTATATTAATTTACGCATAATATTATAGCACAGAATCTTTTGAACATCGGAATATATTTTGTTTAGCTTTCATCTTCATCTTAACATGATATGTTTTAATTCATTTTAAATTGCAAATCTAAATATTATAAAAGTGAGAGCTAAGAAGGCAAGGCCATACATTCTGTTTTTCAGGAATTATACAAAAGAATTTTCTAAAAATGTTTTTTTTTTACTTTTTCTTAAACATTTTGCAATCCATTAATTAAATTCATTAATTAAAAATTTTCTAAAAAAATTTCCCATTCTTTCAAACATAATTTGAAATCCATTTTTTAAACTAATTGGTTAAAATAGTCTTATTTTTCACAGTGCAAAAATGAACACATATTCTAGACTATCTTATACTCCATAAACTCTTAAAATACAGACTTTTTCCCCTTTTCATTAGGCATCACATTTCTAATGTTAAAATATATATATTTAAATAGAATATATATTAACTATTCCGAGACTGATGGGACATCTCCATACATTCAAATCAATGCAATTTTTTAAAAAATCAGTTTAAATGGGGTTAAGGTACTGGAGAAGGTTAAAAAGAAGCAATCAAGAAAATATACACATTCATACTTAAAAAGCTCCATGTCATAAATACTAAAAGATGTGTATGTTTCATTTTAATTTACTTAGCAAGGCCTTATTAATTTTACAAAGAGTTCAATTTTTTTTCCATCCAACAATACCTTACAGAGAAAACTCTTTTTACAGAAAAACCAATACAAATAATCTTTTTTCTGCAATAAACTAATAAAAAGATACAATAATACACAGGAAATAAGTTTAATTCAAAACCAACCTATAACACAGCACTATTAAGAAGACAAATATGAATTAAATGAAAATTTCTTTTTTCAAGTATTTGAATTTCTTATAATGTTTGTAAGGAATTATCTAATTGTACCTTTAGAGGTGCTGAAATGACCAGGAAAATATTCTTGAAAATAAAACTAAGCTTTAAAATTGAATTAAATCTTGAACTTTAAAACAAAATAAATACAATCTGAAAGTTAAAACAGCAATGTAAAAAAAATGAATGTAGTTGAACTGTGAAATATTTACAAAATGAATTTCAAATAAAAATCTTTAAAGGAATATGTTTGTAAGATTATTCAATAAACGAAGATCTTTCATCATTGGGTACATATCCAAAGCTGATATCTAACTAAAAAATCTAAAATCTAAGAATAATTTTTTAAAGCACTCTTTGTCACTTTGAATTTAACTGTTAAATAAAATTAGCATATCATTTAACTTGAATTGTATGTTGTTGTTTTTTTTCATAGTAAAGTAAAATCTAAACTGCCAATGCCCATTCAGATTCTTTATTTAAGTTGGTAGAAAAATCTTTATCATGAGCATTATAATATTCAAAAAAAATATGCATTCAGTAAGAAACCATAAAGTTTTTAATTACTTTTGTTCATAATAAAATATGAGACTTTTATTCATATGCCAAGAAATTTTTTCAATAAATATTTCACAACACTCTTTCAATTCTAAGAAACAAATATGTATTATTTATTTACACTTTCTTTCCTACTTAAGTTTAATTTAAAAAAAAAAAAGATTCCTTTAGTTAAATCTGTTTTCAAATCTGCATAAATACTCAACTTAATATTAAATACTCTAACATTAAAATTCATATATGCGAGATAATGTTTGGGAAAAATAAATAAACAAATATATAATAAATCATGTTTCCATTTGTTAACATTTCACAAAGTAAAGCTAATTTTACATTATTTGGATTAACTATTAAATATGGATTTTAGATAAAGCTATAACTTTTCATTAACTATTAAGATGGGAGTAGCATAATATACAGAAACCAGCTTCTTAAACTGCAGGTCCAGGTCACAAGAAGGATTGTATAGAAAAATATTTGGGGAGAGGGCGACACAAAAACTCTTACAGGGCTTATATATATATATATCATTTAATGTTTTTAAGTAAATAGATAAGAAAATCATTTTGACTTAAAAATTCCATTAAAAATAACTGTTTCATCAATGAATTTCTTTTTAATTTTTCTTTAATACTTCATTTTTCAATTTTTAGAGGGCAACAAAAGTTTTCAGCTTAAAAAGGGTTTGAGCAATTTTCAGTTTAACCCTTTCCGGACTAGCTTAGCATGAAAACCAATGATGAGCTACACTTGTCATTTTACCAGAGGGGGTTATATAGGGTTCAAGCCCACCTGAAAAGGGTCACGAGTGAAAAAAAAAAATTAAAAAGCTGCTCCAATACAGAATGAAATGAGGAGAGAACCGACTTTCTAGTAACAATCCAAATTTACATGATATTAAAAGCATTTTTAGAATTCTGCAGGCCTACCAAAGCCTCAGACTTAATGTTTTTATTACAAGCTTGTACTACATTTAATTTAAATCTATAGAAACCATAAAATATGTGCTTAAATCCAATACTTGATAATTATTTTATATAAACTTCAGAACGTCTAATTTAAAAAAATAAAATGGGATAAATTAGATTTCAAAGTAAACACAATTTTTTATGAATGCACATCATTGCAAGAGATGCTTTAAAATAAGACAACTTTTGAATATAGTCAATATCCAAGAATTCAATAATTTTTTTCAAAGCGATATAAGAGCACACATTTCGATAAAAATTAGTAATACCTAAAATAACAAACACATATTTCCTATAAAAAATTACAACATACTATGCTGATTTGATAGTTCTATGCTATTACAATGTTATTACAACTTTAAATGGACTTTTCATTTCCAAATATCATTTCTTTCAAACTCCAGAACATAAGAGAAAGAAATATAACTCAAAATCAATAATGATGTGCTAAAATAATGATTGTACGTACAAATTACAATGAAAATTCAAAAATTACTTTCCATCTATAATGTAAACATTTTTCTAACAAATGCTGAATGTTTATCGGAATAAAAACAATGCAAAAGATAAGAATGCACTTTCATGCTCTAGAAGTACAATTAAATAGACTAATAAATAAATTTGAAATTCAAGTCTTTTATACATTTTCACCGGTTGCTGAAGTTTCTATAAACAAGATGTGTAATCTTCAATTCGAGACTTAATTCTCAAATTTTTTTCTTCAATTGGAGACAAAGCGGCTTTATAGCAAGCATATGACTCAAACATACCTTTCTACTAAACCTAAGCCCAAACATTTTCACCTTTTTTTGGTCTACTGCAAAAACCTGTGCAGTAAAAAGCAGCATCCAAAAATATTTTATCTTACTCATCATTCAAACTTTATTGCAATTTATCGTTTACAATTGACTATCTCCATAAAACTAATTTTACATCATTTATATTATTGTTCTAACAAATATTTAATTAAAAACAGCATACCATTGTTCTTAACATTCTGTACACTAAAACAGTTAGAATTCAAAGGAATGCACTGCACTGTCTCATCTACAGAAATGCATCAAGACGACTTTCAAAATACTGAATATAAAAAGAAATCAATTTGAACATGATCCAAGTTGAAAGATCAATGTGTCGTAAAATGAAAAATGTATCTTTCATCGATTTTTTGATTATGAAATCAAATCCATTAACTTATTATTTTTGAAAACAATCGGATGGAAAACAATACATCGTAAACTGCAATTCATCCCCAGATTCAAAAGGAATTAAATAAGGGCCTATAACTGAAAAAACAATCATCTGGAAACAAAAAATAAATAAAAAGTAAAAGTAAACAATGTAACTAACAGATGATTGTATAATTGTAAACAATATTATGAGTGATAGCGATATATGTACGAAAACATAGTTCTCAACGTTTTTATGCAAAACAACCAAATATATTCAAACACAAGGGATACAGACAATGCATACAGGTGAATTTTCACCGTAACCAAAACTTACCAGGTGAAGAACTGTATTCACAACTTCCTTGTTTGACACTTGCCCCACCTCCACTAAACCAATGAGAACAGCAAATTTCAGGTTATCATTCAGGGGCATTTTTATGACATCTTCGGGCTTTTTAGCCTCAGTAACATTTGTCTCATCAATTTTCTCCATTTTGATCTTCGCCGACATCACAGCGAATTTATTCCGAGTACATTAAATACGGAATTATCGATATTTAAAAATCCACAATGCAGTAAACTATATGCTCGCCAACGATGTTCGTCATTTTTCTAGTTATTCCACTGATGATCGAATCAATCTATTTTCAATCACACATACAGAGTTTGCCATAACGTCAACAGTATGTTTCACGAATACAATATTTAATTTCAAGTTTGTTTTTCTTGCAACGCACCAGAATTTCAGAACAGTGCAGGTGAACCGGTCCTCATCAAGCTAACTGCGAAACTGCTGTGAATCTGTGTATCTGGAACGAGCGCCATCTTTCACTCACTTCCGGAAGTTTTCCTGCAGTATGATTGAGGTTCTTCCGGAAAAACGAAACTATGCTTTAAACTGAACGAAACCTTTTTAAAAGCTGCAGTTTCGAAAACAAAACAATAAAGGAAATGTGTTTTTAAAATGTGCAAAAAATAACAACTTAAATGAGAAAAAAAAGAATATTCTAAAGAATTATCCAGCTTTCCAAACAAAAATATTAGGAAATATGTCTCAAAATCTAAATGAATAATATGATTATTATTACACACTAAAAAAAAGAGGGAAGAAAGACAAACAATCTATCATTTATGATATAGATAAAAAAAAATATTATTGATTATAATTAGATTAAATTATGAAGTATAAAAGTGGAATAAAAAGAAACCAATTTTACGAATGCTCATTTCATAAAATGGATTGCTTATGGACGAATTTTCTGTTTTCTTACATTTAAAACCTTGACTTTATTTGCATTACTTTTGGACTTCCGTTTTGGAGATTCACCTTAGCTAGGAATGGTAAGGTTTTTAATCTAAATAAACAAAACAGAAAACTCGTCCATGGAGTTCCTTCTCACCTTTTAGAAATTCTTTTAAGTTAATACTTACTCTATTCTAACAAGTAAATGACACCTTACATATTTAGAATGCTAAATTTTCATTAATTTAAAACTTGCTTGAGATAAGTCGGTAAACCAAGTAAGACATCTGAAACTACTGTTGTCGTTGAATCTTTTCTGCGGGAACCACTCTTGCTGTTCGATCAGAATATTAAAACTTAAATTTGAAGAAATTAAGTTTCAAAAAGTAACGATAAGGAGTAATAATCAACGGTAATGAAAGTTACAGAAAATGCAGGAATGGAAATAGCTTTAAAATTACAGGATGTCCAGGCTAAAGGTATCCAAAAACAATGGTTTATACTAAGAGAGCCGTATAAATTTCAGCTGCATTGCAATATTCATTGCCCTAGCCAATATATCAAGAGACGTTTTCGTCATGAAAAAAATTATTTTTCTACCAAAAATGTTCAAGTATTTAATTAAACGTATATAATAAAATAAAGTCATCCTTTTTTCCAATAAAATATGATAATTCAAAGACATTTCCAAATATTGCGAAAAAGTTTATTTTGATGGGAATAAACCTTATTTAGCTTTGTTGGTGCATCAAGATACACGCATATCTCATGATGTGCCATCTCCATAGGGAACTATTATCAGGTTGGAAAATGCGAGAACTCCTGCCTTCCGAAAGGAAAATTTTATGTATAAAGGCACCAGAACGAAGCTTTGGGAGCAATAAGCAAGACCTTTAAAAGAAATACTATAACCGACTTCCGGAATTGCTAAGGCGGCTTAAGAAGGAAGAAATTATTTTCATCGACCATGAAAAGAAAGGACTCAAACGGCCTCAATGGTTGTAAATAGAGCCGGAAGACCATGTTCTTACAAATTATTAAAAGAAGATAGGCGGATAATATAAAAGAACAGAGGAGACATCGTGAGAGGTATCGAAACATCAATTTAAAAGGGAAAATCCAGCACCATTTCGGAAATCAGATGAATTGGAAAATCAACATAAACCTGATGAAACATCTAAACATAATTTTTGCCAGAGAAAGACCAGTTGAAAGTTCTTCGCCTGCAGTTAATTCAGAGATAGGTGCACCACTGTGAAAAACCGAGATCAGAAAGTATTATATAAAAACTTTTTTACTTAGGTGACTATAAAATCAAGTTGATTCATAAGACGTTCAATTTGAACTCTAATTTGAATATTTGCATTTTTAGTATTTTGGACACCTTAAATTCATGTTGTTTTAAAATTTTAATAGTTCTTTAGTTTTTGGTTGCTTATTAAATTTTGTTTATTATCATAATTACATAATTATTAGTTAATGTTGTATAATTATTTGTATAAGAAAAAGGGAAAATGATTTATCTATATCGTAATCAATCGGGAAAGAATAATAAAATTTTAACTGGTAGTTAAAACCAGAGCCAGAGCATGTATAACTAATGGTAATAATGGGTATTAAATTTTTTGATAAGGATATCGGAGTAGTTAATGAACTCAAAAACACTAAAATATATACGACAACTGACAAGAAGAACTGCCAAAGTAATCACAATATTCGGATTGTAGAGCTCTAATCACTTATTTCCCCACTACCAAAACAACGCATCGATCCACGAAATGAAATTTGAAATAAAAATAACTTAAATATTTACGAAAAATTGAAATGTTTTAAGGTGAAGTTCTGTTTAATCGAATTTACTAGACCTAATGAATATGTTTCAAACATTCTTTAGTAATTAAGTATGCATAAACGTAGGTACCTATACCTATGTGCGTTAGAAATTATACTTTGGCATGATTAAAAAACTAAAATTTAACATGCATGCTTAAAATTCATACAAGTAGAATGATAAAAAAAGGGTAAAAAGAAATGGTAAAAACGATTGACAAAATTTTAATAAAATAAATATGAATTTATAAACCAGTCCAAAAAGCATTAAAAAATTTATTTCTATAAAAAAATCTAGTCAATTCATTTATTTGGAAGTAATTATTAAAGCTAGAAAAAATAGTAAAAGTATGCATTTGTTGGGAATTTTACGATCATTAATTTGTTGTATTACTTGTAATTTGAAAATCAAATAGTTTTTCAGATATTGAAGAAAAACTAAAAAAAAGGGGGGTAAAATGCAAGATGGTGGCAAATTTTGAGGCCCATTCTCTCAGAAACTATCGAAGTTAAAACAAAAATAAAAGCATGAGTTGGTAGGAAATTTTAGGCTCTTTAATTTGCTGATTACATAAAATTTGATAATTTAATAGATTTCTAAATATTCAAGAGAAACTAAAAAAGGGGGATGAAATCCAAAATGGCGATAACTTTGAGACCCATTATCTCGGAAACTATTAAAGCCGGAAGAAAAATAAAAGTATAAATTTGTAGGGACTTTTATGCTCTTTAATTTGTTATATCACATGTAGTTTGAAAATTGAATAGTTATCGAGTTATTCAAGAAAATCTAAAAAAGAGGGAATGAAATCCAAGATTGCGGCACGAGCTCACCCACCAGGACCGGGGACTTTTAGTATGTTCATCACAAGCCCCACGAGAACATTTCTACCAATTTTCAAAGCTATATGATCTTTTGTTTTTCTTCAAACCCTTCATTTATTGTACTATCAATTAAGAATTTTACAAATTCATCCATTTTGAGACCAATTATCTCAAAAAAAATTAAAGCCTGAAGAAAAATCAAAATACTCATCTGTAGGGAATCGCACTCTCTTTAATTTGTTATTGAATAGTTTTCGAGATATTCAAGTGAAACTGAAAAAGGGGAGGAAATCCAAGATGGTGGCATCTTTGAGACCAATTATCTCCAAGACTATCAAAGCTGTAAGAAAAATAAAAGTATATATTTGTAGGGGATGTTACGCTCTTTAATTTATTAAATCAATCGTAATTTGAAAACTCAATAGTTTTCGAGATATTTAGGAAAAACTAAAAAAAGGGGGATGAAATCCAAGATAGCGCAGTGAGCTCACCCCCCAGGACCGGGGACGTTTAGTATGTTCATCATAAGCCCTCACGAACATGTGTACCAGTTTCAAAACTATATTATTATTTTTTTCAAACCATTCGTTTACTGGACTATTATTGCAGCAACACACATAAAGACAAATTAAAAATTACGAAATATATTAAAGACGTAAGAGGATCGTTGTTATGTAAACATCCCCCCCCCCCCTGTTTACACAACAACGATAGAATCAAAGTCAGAAGTCGAAGTGTCGTAATTTTCAGAACACCACCTTGAGTCTTGATTTAACGCATGCGCAGTAACAGCCAATGACAGCTTACAGAGTAGGAAGGAACTATTTTAGTGAAAGCGGGAGGATATGAGCATTGAATTCCAACACTTAGTTAATTTTGGTTAAGTAGAAACAGTCATAAAATGATTTCTTATTAAATAAAATTAAAGTTAATGCTTAAATATATGCCTTTTGAATCTTTCTTTAAGAATTTCGGATCACATAGATAGAACAATTTAATTTTTTTAAAAACATATGTTTGCATATATTGCATATTCTAAATTGTTTATTTTTAAAATTTCATTTTAGAAATGTCCGAAAGGATATTAAAAGTTTTCCAGTTCATTTTAAAGGTGTAGTTCAGGCATATGCCAAATTTCTTAGGACCGGACCCAAAAGAAAAGGAAAAAATTTCTAGGGCTAGTATAATTTACTTTAAAATTCAATAAGGATTCAACAATTTGAAAATTCTTTCATACTAATGTAATGAATGAGGCTGTGACTACCTTTCTAAAAGTTCCTCATATCCTGGTTAGATCCGGGATGTACTGATTACACGGGGGTATCCGAAATGCATCTTTACACTTTAAAAAATAATTAAAAATAAACAAACAATGATATGCACATACGGTTTTTTATGTTGCATAAAGAAAATATCGAAGTTTTTTTTTAATGAAGTGTAAACTAGATGACACTACATCAATGTTTTGCCACATTCTCGTTTCAAAATGGCTTGACCGCAAGAACAAGCTCAAGTTGTAGCGTGGTTTATCGAATTTAAATCTCCAACACAGGTACAGCGTAAATTTCGGACTACCTACAATCGAAGTCCACCCTCAAGATCCACAATTTATGACTGGCATGAAAGATTTATGACGACAGGTAGCGTATTGCCAAAACCAAAATCTGGCTGCCATAGCAGAAGCTTCGATGACGTTCAGCGAATTCAAGAAACTTTTCGTCGTAGTCCTCAAAAATCGATTCGTATTGCGGCCCGGCACTTACAAATACCGAGATCAACTGTGCATGATGTAGTGCATAAAAAATTACGGCTTTATGCGTATAAACTGCAATTGTTGCATGACTTAAAGCTTGATGATAAGCCTCGACATCGAACATTGGTAGAAGAAATGTTACAAAAATCGGAGGGTGATGAAAATTATCTACAACGTGTAATGTTTTCAGATGAGACAACGTTTCACGTATCAGGTATTGTTAACCGATACAATGCTCGAATACGGGGATTAGAAAATCCTCATGCCGTACTGGACCAAGCAAGAGACAGCCTTAAAGTAAACATGTGATGTAGTTTTCTCCATGATCGAATTATAGGGCCTTTTTTCCTTTTCGAAGTAATTGTCTACCTTGATATGCTCGAAATTTTCACATTTTCTCAAATAGAGGTTTTTCGAAACTAATATGGTGCGAAAACGAAATTAACGAATATTTATCATAACGATAATTATCTAGTTTGCTGCTTGGTATTTCGGTAGACTTCAACAGATCCAAAACGCAGGTTATGCATTTTAAATGTTTATTGCATAGATTAGACGACACATTACAGCACACACAAAAAAGAACATTACACACAGATTAAAGCACTTATTACGCCATTATTCCTCGAACTCCGAACCAAAACTCTAAACCATTAATACATCATTCATTACAAATTCTTTTTAACTCTTTACTTCCGCGCTCGCAGCGCCACCTATTGACATTTCGCAACACACCCCACCTGTACTCTGTTAAGAGTACACTACACTACACATAATGAAATACAATACACAAATCACATCACAAATTAACAATACAAAAAATACTAACAAAGGAAAATACTAAAATAACAATATGAATACAGTTATGGAATTCAATACAATAATGAACTACAAAAAATCAAATTATTTCAAGTGGATAGATTAATTGAATTGGCCGTTTTAACTGGCCCTTGCTTGTTCGCACAATACATGATCGTATATGGCCGTCACGTCCAACAATAACATCTTCTATTACACCTAGAGGCCACAAAAATTTAGATTTCGTAGTCCCTTCTAATAAAACTACTTCTCCCTTTTTTAGATCTCGGACTGGGGAGGAATTTACGAAATTATGCGCATTGCGCAATTGCATTAAATAGTTATTTTTCCAATTTCCCCAAATATGTCGTAAAAGTTTGGTTTGATATACTACTCGACGAGTTAAATTTTCCTTCGTAGAAGGTTGATTAGTAAAAATCTCTAGAAAATGTACAGGATAACTAAGATTTTCTTGTCCAGGAAATAAAAAATGAGCAGGGGTGAGGGGTAATGGTTCATCTAAATCATTACTTGTATAAGTAAGAGGTCTATGATTTAACACAAGTTCGACCTCGGCCAGGATAGTCGTCATTTCTTCAAAGCTAAGAGACGCCCTACCGAGAATTTTCCTTAAAGGCTCTTTAATACTTCTCATGAGCCGTTCATAGAAGCCACCCCACCAAGGAGCATGAGGAGGTATAAATTGCCATGTTATTTCATGTATGCCTACAAATTTTTTCAAATCTACATCAACTAAGATTTTGGCAAATTCTCTCAAGATATTATCTGTTGCTTTGAAACTCTTAGCATTATCGGAAATGATGACCTTACAATTTCCTCTTCTGGCCAGAAATCGTCTTAAAGACAAAATAAAATGTTTCGTTGTCATATCAGTTGTCAACTCAAGGTGAAGAGCTCGTGTAACAGCACATGTAAATAAGGTGATATACGATTTTTGATTACTTTCTTTCCCCGAACGAATAATAACCGGACCAGTAAAATCAATTCCAGTTACTGTAAAAGGGGGATTTTCAAGAATTCTATTTTTTGGCAGTTGTGCCGTTATCTGTTGAGCAGGTTTCAAAGAATATTTCCTACAAATCAAACAATCTCTCAAAACCCTTTTGACAATTTGTCTACCCTTCGGAATCCAGTATCTACTTCGAATTTTAGAAAGGGTCGCCGACACCCCACCGTGACAAACTTTGTTATGTTCTCTACGAATTAACAACTCAGAAAATTTTGATTGTTTTGGTAGAATTATCGGATGAATTTCATTAGAAGAAAATTCACTTTCTTCAAGTCTGCCTCTTACACGCAAAACATTATTATCATCTAAGTATGGGGCTAACTTATAAAGAGACGAGTTCTTAGAAATTTGTTTACCACTTTTAATGCG
>BGPR01000517.1:498996-518183 GCA_013235015.1 Araneus ventricosus
CTCTTTACTTCCGCGCTCGCAGCGCCACCTATTGACATTTCGCAACAAGAGGACTTGCAACCCAATATCATTTTCCAGCAGGATGGGGCACCACCACACTGGAGTTTGGAAGTGGGAAAGGTTTTAGATGAAAATTTACCCAGGCGTTGGATTGGAAGAGGAGGTCCAATACCGTGATCACCTAGATCTCCAGACATAACACCTTTTGGCTTCTTCTTTGTACGTGAAAAAAGTGCAAAGATATACATTTCGGACACCCTGTACTATTATTATAAATTAAAATACTATTATTTTAAAATTTTCGGCGGTCCAGATAGAACCTCTAAATTGGTCGTAGTTTGCCCACCACTGGCGTAATTGTTTAATAAAACAAATTTTGAATATTTCATCGTAATGTAAACTTTGGAACTAATTTATTAATGTGCAAGAATATATTAGTTTTACCGTCTGTTTAAAGAAAATGTTATATAGTTTATTTTATCTATATGTCATCTAATTCATTCCACTGACAACGCTTCCCAGATAGCAAAGAAGGTTGCGGAAAGATTGCCATTTCATTTTCCATAGGCTATCCGCGAAAGCATTTCCGCGAAAAACGGTCCATAAATTGACGTAGGAAAGCTTTTCATGAATCACTTGTCCCATCGTGTGTAGCCCTGTCCGGTATAGTGGTAGTGCGCTTGCCTTCCAACTCTATGAACGCGGGTTCGATCCCCGGCACGGAGGAATTTGAAGTTTTTCCACAATCTGCAACGAAATCGTACAAGTTTGTTCAATTAAAAATTAGATTAATAAAATTAATTGAAATTAATAACTAAGCTTTGATTAATTAAGATTTCAGATAACTCTAAGATGACGTCAGAAGAAGGGGGATTAAAAAAGAGGGGGTTGGACCCTTCTGTAGGAGTACGACTTCGGAAATGGGGGTTCTATTTTGTCCGCAGAAGGAGGGCTCTTAACAACCTTTTGAAAGGCCTGAAACAAGTTTGTAATAAAAGCTTGGGGAAATCTTACTAAAAACCTCACAGAAAACCTTGTTTCTTGTTGACTAGCGTACCTTACCTAAGGTTCAACCCTTGTCCTGGAAACCTTTGTGACAACCCTTTACCATTGCCGACGACAAGGTTTCCAAAACCTTTTAGACAAGCTTTCCTTGCTATCTGGGTTATCACTTAAAATAAATTTATTTATTTATTTAAAATCTTACATTGAAAATAAAAGAACATGCGAAATTAAAAGAGCTAAGAAAAGACATTAGCATTTATTCACTTTATTGTTATACAGTATGTTATGCTAATTGTAACAGATTGTATCACGGCAAATTTCTAATGTGCATAAATTCTATTAATATAAAAAGGTAGAAATAGTTTTTCTTTTCTTTGCACTTAAACAATCACTTTGTACTTATGCAATCATTCTTTTTTGTGAACATTCCTCAATAATTATTGTCTGAAAATAACTTTTTACAACTTTTTTAACATTCGGAACACGTACGCGGATACGGACCCGCAAAGTGAAAGAACGGATCCGGATACGATAAGTAGGCTTTCAGTCCTTCATACGATCCAATGATCCGGATCCGATGTGTATTTCTATTCTTCCGTATACTTGGATCCTAATCATTAATCTTTTTTACACAACATACAATTCTTTTTCCTTTCATTGAGAGCAAGTTAGACTTATTTGTTTTAAATTTTAAGATATAAGATAAGATTATTTTTTTAAGAAGTCATAACCTAAAAATACCCGAGAAGAACAATTAATAAATAAGGAAACGAGAAAAAGAATTGTGCTCCACTAAAAATTTTAGTAATTTCAAACTTGCAAATGAACCTAATTTTCACAACGCGCTGTCTATATGCTTATTAAAAGAGGTTAGTAACATTTCTTATTATCTAAATGCTTCAATCCAACAAATATTATTTTGATAAGTTAGGAAACCACTAAAAGATAATAACATCTGCACAAGGAGATTTTTTGTCGTTACTTTTATACTCTGGGATCTTGCCAACATTGCACTTTCAAGCTCATTGGAGACGTTACCATTACAGGCTGTGTTGTCGGAATTGAAAGGTCATATTGGAAACATTCCCAATTCAACCTCAAGTTAAAGAGTTAACAGCATCGAATCTGCAAAGTTGAGACATATCCGTAGAGTAAACAGTGGCATGGCTTTGGAAGCACTTACGACTCTAAACTGTATATAAACCAGCGGGAGTGGTCTCCCCTAAACTTTCTCGTATACTTCTCGAAAAAGGTGCTGTTTCCGCTCTCCCCGCGTGGATAAAAAAATTCGAACCTATTGTAACCCAGGATCCAATGACTATCAGAAAATATTTAGATAAAAAATCAAATTCGAAGAGATGCGTTCCTATTAAATGAATACCGATTTCTACTCTTTCTTGGCTCAAGGACAATCCTTCCGCGTGTACAGATTGCTAAAATGTACGCATGCGCATGGAGAATCGGATGAAAAAAAACGCCAAGCAGGAGTCAATAAATATCGTGCACAGAAGATTGCGTTCAATACGCATGCGAGTGGAGATGCGCTTATACAGACCGACAGACAGTCAACCTTTTGACGGATTTGGCCCAAAATTTGAAACGGACCTACATTCATGATGATAAAATTATGTGTCAAGTTCACATACCAAATTTCATCTCCGTAGCTCTAATAGTTTTGGAGTTATCGTGTTCACAGACACCCACACAGACAGACAGACAGACACACACACAGACATAATTCCAAAATTGTGTTTTTCGGACTCAGGGAGGTCTAAAACGTGGAGATTCGTCAAAATCTCGAGTACGAATTTTTTGGCGATTACAATACTTTCTCTTTGTATACTTCGTATACGGGAAAGTAAAAATGTTCACAAATATCTTACAAAACGTATCTAAGGTAGTAATTTATATGTATTGAAAAAAATTGTACATAATATTGACAGATACTATTTGCTACGAAATGTATTTTTTATTCATTATTGTGTTGTAAAATTTCATTTTATAATTATCGTTTTTTTAGAACATGGTACTGCTGTACTAATAAAAATGGTGAAAAAATGCAATATGTCTGTATACGACAGGCGTAAATGCGGAAAATTTATTTTGATATTTCAAAACTGATTTATCTGTCTGACTGATAAAATATAAATTTACTTTTTAATTTTCTGAAACAAGTCCGGATTTAGGAGATACCAGGCCCAAATGGAAAAGTTTTGGTCAACCCCGGTTCCCAACCAACTTGCACCAAAGTAAAATTATAAGAATATAAACCAGCGGGAGTGGTCTCCCCTAAATTTTCTCGAATAATTCCCCCAAAAGGTGCTGTTTCCCCTCCCCAAGCGTGTATAAAAAAATTCGAACCTACTGTAACCCAGAATCCAATGACTATCAGAAGGTTTTTCATTGTAGATTATAGTGATTGTAAAATATTTAGATAAAGAATCAAATTCAAAGAGATGCGTACCAATTAAAACGCCACTCTTACCGGCACAAGGACAAAGAGACGTAATTCGCTCCATAGCTTCCGCGTGCACACAGATTGCTACCAGTACGCATGTGCATGGAGAATCGGATTAGAAAAATTAATTATGCAATTTGAACACCTTTTTTTTAACCGATTGAAACGAAATTTGGGCACAGATATATAATCAATATTAGCAACCGTCATACCAATTTTTATTTATCTAAGCCAAAGGGTTTAGGATATATAATTTTTACAAGTATGCGATTATACAGTCCGACAGACCATCAACCCTTCGACGGAAGTGGTCCAAAATTTATACGGACCTACATAATGATAAAACTGTGTACCAAATTTTATCCATCTAGCTAGTCAAGTTTTTGAGTTATAGTGCTCACATGACCGCGGACAGACAGATGCACAGATTTCCCGTGGATGGATTTTCTCCAAAATTTGATAGAAACCTACAAATTATGTGTAAAGATCACATACCAAATTTCATCCCCGTAACACTAATAGTTTTCGAGTTATCGTATTCACAGACAGACATGATTCCAAAATTGTGTTTTTCGGACTCAGGGAGGTCTAAAACGTGGAGATTCGTCAAAATCTCGAGTTCGAATTTTTTGACGATTGCAGTACTTTCTCTTTGTATACTTCGTGTACGAGAAAGTAAAAAAGGCTTTGTTATAGACTTTTCTTCTTATCTTTCCCTTTCTATTAAGATCTGATGATGAACAAGCCTACACTTCTCCCCCTAGAGACATAAATCTTTGAAAAGTACCAAAGTGTCAAGTTTTCCTTTCCACAGTTGAGGCTTCAGTCATCAAATTACATGATTTTTTAGAGAGGTGGCGTTCTTAATTGATGACCACTCCCTTTCTTCATCGGGCTTGACGGTACTGTGCTTCTGTAAAATAATACCGTTTGAGATAGCTTGCTTCAAGACCAGGTTGTAAGAAAAGACTGTAAACAATCCGTTGTCCCATATTTGGTTAGAAACATTCTTTTTTTTATTTCTAAGAATCTAAAGTTTTAGAGTTGAGGGGAAAAATAAAAATGTAGTTCTCTTAAATTTTTAACCTAAATTTTGCGCCTCCTGGTAATGGGGACCGCATACGTGTCTTGCTCGCCCCACAATAGATACGCCTCTGAACTAAGCCGAATGAAGACTGTACTCTGGCGCGGGGTCCCTTTTATGCCGAACCCAATTGGGAGCAATGGGTCCAGTCGACCCATTTTAATGAACTACTTCCATTCTATATTTTTACAATTACGTAAGTTGAAAACATTATACAGTGATGTATAAAATTCCGTCATTCAAGATTTCGAAAAGAAAGAACTAGATATTTTTTATAAAAAGAATACATATTTCTATAAAAAAATTTCCAATCATCTTATGAAGTATAATTACAAATATAATAAACTTTCTGATAGCCAGACGTTACTAGAGATCAGTATTTTTTCATATGCATGCTTCCACTGTTTACTACAAATATTGTCACTAACTTTCCTTAATAAGTGTAAACATTCTTTCAAATCTAGCATTTTTATTACTAATATCATTATTACTAATATAATAGCCCAGATCTCTCGGTAACGCTCTGACGACACCAACAATAAAACTCGAGCCATAGCACTGCGAGACGTTAAACAGCATTATTTCATTGTTAGAGAACCTAAATTTCAGTAATTTTAAATTTAAAAGAGTAATTGTCGTTCTAATTTCAAATGGAATAGCTCTAAAATAGTGACATAAAATTTTCTATCGATTGGATATAAAATTTATTTTGCTATGATCAATAGTTCCCGAGAAATTTCAAATTATATTAATCATATATTTCAAATTAATTTCCGTTTTCCAATAGAAAGTAGTAAATTATGTCAGTAGTATATCATGTGCGTGTTATATTTGGACGCTACGATGCATCTCATTATTTATTGCAATCGTAATGATATAATTTGATAACATTTTTTGGCAACGTTTGACAAGCAGAGAAGTACTTTATTTTGAAACTATATTGTCTATCTATCTAGATTATATCTACTAGATTTTCTAGATTTTTTTAGAATAAAGAAAAGGTTTTTTGAATAAAGAAATATGTAAATAAAAATATATATATTTCCTGTCATAAAACATATGTTTATTCTATTTGTTTTCAATCAACGTTAAACATTTCTCTTGCATATATATATCGATTTAAACACGTTAAATTTGACGGGAGATCTCTCAAATGAAGAGGCAATTTGCACCCGTCATACCATGAAGGGGTTATTTTTCTAGTTACCTTATAACAGGGGTTCCCAACCTTTTCTTCCCTCGTATACCCCCTGATTTTTCTTTTTGTTTTCGTGTACCCCTACTATCATACCCAACTCCCTCCACAACCACCCGTCTATGCAAAAAAGTTTTTATGAATAATGTTAAGGTTAGCTTAAGTTAGCTTAAAAGTGAAATGACTCGAATAATTAACATTCGCAGAAATTTTTGAATTTATATTTTATTCCATTTTTACGATAGTATTAGTTCAACGCCAAAGCAAATGAAACCAATATTGTAATTATTTAGTTTTAACTTATAAGGATAGATAAAAATTACATTTCGTTATAATCAAATTTTCAACAATAAACCTCATATGTACAGAATTTTCCCGGCGTTGCTAATTAAAAATAGAAACTTAAAACAATCTTTAGGAGGAACAAAATGTCAATAAAAATATACGTTTCAAAATAAAAAAAAGTATGAAAGACAAAAAAAAAAGAGAGAGATATATACTACAATTGGCAAGAACACAATTTTTTCCCAATGTTTATAAATAAAAATATGGTAGCTTGCTAAGCAAATCTTTTTCAAAATTAAAATAAAACCTTTTATTCAAACAACTTTCTTTAATAAGGCTCGAAAAGAATAACATATTGTTACAAACATGGAAAGTCGCTTCCCAGCAATGTTAGTCTTATGTTTGGGAAGACAGTTCTACAGGGGTATGTATGGGAATGCCAGAAGAATGGAGCCATCGACCCCCGACCTTGGCGACGAAATGTGGGATCTCAAAAGTACTGGAATTTTCTTGATATCTCTATTAGGGGCCGAGATCCGGATTTATCCAGATGATTACATGTGACTTCACGGCCTGTCGAGAAGACTATAAAATGACCGTGCTCATATCACAGAGAAATAGTGCGTGTGTTGATCGACTGGGATCGCCTTTGGAGTGCGAACGTCTTTGGTATCTCTCTTTGGAGTTTTATCGGCTGTGCGAGCTGCTAAGCTGTTAGACGCCGATAGGTATTAAAAGTGCTGTTGCTGTTCTTATTAGTGAATTTCTATCTGTTTTGTGTTGCTAATCTGTGTGAGTGCTGTTTCTCCTGTTACCTGTGCTTCGTTTTTTTCGGAATATTCGAGAATAAAGTGTTATTCTCCGTTACCTGCTTGTTGGACTGTTTTCACCGTACACACACGAGACAATTTTCGTAACAATATAAAGAGAAATAAATAAAAAAATGAAATAAATGCGGGAACTAATAAATTAAACACTGGGTGTGAATGAATAATAATAGAAGAAAAAAGAAAATTGACTAAAATATCCAAAAACGGCCGAATTTACCACTTAAAATTAAATAAAAAAAATCTAATTCGAATTTTAAAATAATTTTTATGCCGTTAGCTCCCTTTTGTGCTAATCCATCAGAGTGCCAAATTTGGCCCCTGCGAGTCAAACGGTCTGGGAGTGTATAAAGAACAAAACCAAGCACATACTCAAAAAATTGCTCTTTTATATATATAGATTTGAATGCTATTTATATTTGATATTATACAATACGTAAAAAACTTCATAATATAAATTAACATTACAATGAACAGCTTCTTATTGATTTTCATGATAAATTATTTATTCAAATGAAGTATTAACTTATATACAAATTAAAATTAAGTCTAAATTTTATTTATTAAATTTAAAAGAAAAAGTTTAACTACAAAGTAGTTATTAATTAAAAAATAATCACTAATTAATATGCTAATTATTAATTTATTTAAAAGTAATTAAAATTAACATTAATATAATTGCAAATAGAGTATAAGCATTGTTAATAACTTGTGATCGTAATTCCATCTGATTTTTGGATCAGGATCCGAGAAGTGAACGGATCACAACACCGACGGATCACTCGACGCCGACATCCTCGATCGTGGGAGTAGTGGGGGGGGGGGGGGGGAGAGAAAGTTTTTCTTTCTCGAATGAAGGAACAACAACGTATTCGGAAAATGGATCGGAAAAGTTGATTCAATTCGTCCTCTCATGAGCCGTTCTAAGCCGCAGGACATGGACAGCTAACTAAGCCAGAAAAAGAAAAAATATTATTAAGTAGCGGGGAAACTTGAACATTCAATATAAAGACAGAAAACCGAAATATTTATTAAAAATGCAATGTTCTACAACGAACAGACTGAATTTAAATTATAAAACATCAAAATATACTTCAACTGCAGCCAAATTGTGCGGTTCTTCCGACCAATCGGAAATCAGCAAACTGGTTCGCAGAATATGCTTTTTTAAATTTTGAGTTGACTGCTGTTTGCTGATTTGTTTCTAACAAAAACCTAATTTTTATAATTTAAATGAAGGAAATGCCCATAAACTGTCGACAATAATGCCAGAGATCTTCTTTTCTGTCACTGTTTGGAATTTAAACTTTCACTCAAATTCAAATGTCACTTTTAAACTTTTTCCTGTCACCTTTAATACAAAGTTGAAGTAAGCTTTATTTACTGAAAGTTGTTCGAATTATGACGTGAATAAGAGAACGTGCTTTATTTTATCTACTTAATTGGTATTCAATAAAATTTTGTTATGAACATCTCTAACCTTTTAATACAACAAAAGAGATTCTTCCATATTTCTGCAACAAAAATAATCAACAGTGTACTTGCAAAGTATTCATAATTTATATAGTATTTTATTGTATATTTATTTGTGTCTGAATTGAATAAACAGCGTTTTTGTTGAGATAAAACAAACACAATAATATTTATTCTTGTCAATTACTTTTAAAGAAACATTAAACTGAAATGTGGATATTAAGGATTTCATAGATATTTAATTGATTACAAAACTTCTCAAGGTTTTCACTATTCATACAATAGTGATTTTTAAACTGTCAGAATACTAATAAGATTTAGCAACTTCAATATGCTTATTGAATTTCTTGAATGAAGACCAGCTTGTTTAGAATTAATATTTATACATAATAACCTTAATCGGTTTCCAACATTAATATATCAAAAATTATTTCAAAATTTCACAAGTATACATTCATAAATAAAATTACAGCCATTTTCAAATAACACTAGTTTACTGTAGAAACATCTATATAATACTGTTCTAAAGTATAATTAAAACAACATTATTAGTCTTTTACACATAATGATGCATTGTTTACATTTCTGAGCAAGTGTTCAAAACATATTTCATATATATCTGAAGTTTCTTGCTATGCAGCTACTTATAAAAGGGAACAGGCATTTTAAATATTATCTTGCTGATATCTTTTAGATGTTTTAAAAATTCTAGGTATGCAATTGACAACTTCACATATTTGCTTTTCAAAAATTTCATATATTTGCTTAGTTGTAAATTGTGTATGCATGCAAATACAATCATTTTCAAAAAACATAGGTTCGCAGCATTAAAGGCTAAGATACTTTTAAAGAATATGTTCAAAATAACATTACAATTTTTTATGCATAACAGTTCCTTGTTTACATTGGCGAGAAATTATTCAATACATATTTTATATGTGATGATAAAGATTCTTATAATTATATAGTTTCTTACAAAGATATACAGGCATTTAAAACATCCATCTGAATAAAATATTTATAGATACATTTTTTTAAAAATTATTTTCAAAACTATACAAATATTATGAAATTTCTGTGTCCATTATTTTATTTATGAATGAGTAATGTTCTTTATACAAATAGTACAATAAATAATTATATAAGTTATTAGTATTTTAATCAGCATTATCAGATAAATAAACACATTCTGTACATAAACACAATTCACTGAGGTGCAGTTGGGGGGAATGACAAGAACATCTTCCAATAGAGCATCTATTATTTTCCCATTTGCAGTGAACATTATTAATGCTAGAAGAACTGGCTTTTGAGACATATGATAATAATCTACTTCCAATATACCCTCTGAGATCTCCCATCCATAATGTGAAGGACATAGTGCAATAATAAACTCCTGTTTATTCCAGCCTGGTAATTTGTTTAATAATGATTAAATATGTTTTTGAAGAAAATTTTGATTTGGAGGAAGATTGGTATCTGATAAGCAAGAATTTAAGATTCAAAATGAAACATAAAATTTATAAATACCCAAAAACTGGGTATTTTGCAAAAAAAAATGTATTTACGAATGGGGATTCAAAATTTAAATTTATAAATACACAAAAACTGGTTGTTTTTTTTGCAATTAAAGTATTTACGAATTGTGATTAAAAATTAAACAAAGTTATAAATATCCAAAAACTGGCTATTTTGAGAAAAAAATGTATTTGTGAAGCATGCTTCAAAATGAAACATAAAATTTATAAATAATCAAAAATGTATTTTGTAAAAAATAAGTATTTGCGAATGAGGATTCAAAATGAAACATAAAATTTATATATATACTAGCTGATATGCCCGGCGTTGATCGGGATAAAAATATTTTCAAGTCCAAGTACTTATAACACTTCTATTTACTAAAAGTGTTTTTCGCAGAAGCGTCTTTTTGATTTTTGTTAATCAACTGACCCTTTGGACCAGCAGTGAAACACCCTTCTTCTTTTCCACCCCTTTATTTTGAACCACCTGGCAAGAATCTCGTAGTCCTTCATGCCCCATTTTCCCTTCCTCATCATTGCTACGGCAACAGCAGAAACTCTTTCATATCTTTTATTTTTTGCCATTATCCAGACCACAATTCTCTTCTCTTTAGTGTTTTTGTCACTGACCGGAAAAAACCGCATAGTGTTCTTTCTTTTTCTACTTAGGCCCTCTCCCTCCGGTAGGGAATTGACTGAACAATCTTGAATGATTTTACACACTCATTATGATCATTAAAAATTTGTAAAATTAAATGAAGCATCGCGGAAAGAGAGTAATTAACATCATTGTATTGTGGTGCAAACATATTGAAAGAGGTATATGCTACGAAATAGAAGCTAAAAAAAATGTCTGCGTTTCTGTTAACATTCAAAGAAAACAATATTTTTATCATAACTTTCACAATGGCAAAAATACCGGAATGAAGGATTTGACAAAAGTATCAATGGTTTGAATTTAATTACAATAACAGAAAGCATTGCTACAAATTGTGTCGGCAATAAATTTGAAATGTTCATTAAATTAAGAAAAAGAACACAGAACATTTAATTTGAAATCATTAAAAAGATGACTTTCTGCTCTTTAAGATGGTATGTAAATAACCTAGGTGCAATATATTTTTCTGAAATTATTAGCGAAAAACTGAGATTAAACACCGAAAAGTGGCATCATTTTCGTTATTTAATTAAATATCCTAGGAAATAATTTTGTGTGAAAGAGTAGAATTAATCTAAGAACGGACCCCAGAATGGCATGTGCAAATTTCAGGTCAAGACTATTCACCGTTTAGGAGGAGTTCTTGCGACAGAGAAGACCGTTAGAACATCTTTTCCCCCCCTCCCTTTTTCCTCTTCCTACGATAGGAACCCGACTAAGTAGCCTTCAAGGTTTAGCACACACTCATTAGGATCAGTTAAAAAATTTGTGAAAATTAAACAAAACATCGAGAGAATAATTCACTAATGTTATTGGATCACTGTGTAACAGTATTAAAAGCTGTAAATGCTACGACAACAGGAAACCGGAAGTGTAAAGTTTCCTTTGTTGGCTATGCTCAAAGAAAACAATATTTTCGTATATTAACTTTAATACTGGGAAAAGCCCGTGCGCGAAACAGTAAATTGACTTAAATTTATTTCTGTAAGAATAAAATTATTGTTAGAAATTGCATTAAAAATATTTTTTTATCCTTAATAACAATCAGAGAAAACACTTCATCGCAATGGAATTATTAGCATTTAAAAGATCATTTTCTGCTCTTTAAAATGGCATAAAAATTATTGTTGTCTAATAAATATTTCAGGAGTTATTGACAAAAAACGTCTAAGCATTAGGCTTAAAAACAGCTAATTTTCGTTATTTAATTAAAAATATTAAGAACTAATTAACTCTAAAAGTTGAAAATAGCACCGTTGACCTAGAATTATGCTCTAGAATGTCGTGTGTAAATTTCATGTCGCTACCATTCACCGTTTAGGAGGAGTTCTTATGACCGACAGACAGACAGATACATGTATTTTCTGCTTTATATCATAGAATATAGATATTTATAAAAATAAGCAAAATTTTCAGAAATAAAGGTAAATTAGTTCAAAGGCTAACCGTTGCCTAGCAACGGAGTAGCTATAAATTTACGTTATTTCAAAATCGTCTGCACGTAATTAAAAATTATTAAACTTTATAACATTAATAAAAATTGAAGGAAAAGTGTCACAGAAATAAAATTGTTGTCATTGTAAAGGTAAAAGTTTGAACTTTAAGTTGGTATAAAGATATTTTTTGTCGGACAATTTGCTCCTAAATTACGGTGGAAAAACGGTTTCGGTTCAATTCTAATTAACTGCCTGTTTAATTAACTTTTGGACTTTGAAAAGTTCATAAGTGTCTTCCCCTTGTCTTAAATAATAAGTGTACAAAATTTGGTTGAAAACTGTCCGTTGGTTTAGGAGGAGATGTGGAACATAGCCACATACCCACATAGATAGCCACAATGACTTTTATTTATATTAAGATATAATAAATAAGGTATAATATTTTTAAATTAAAGTTCTGACCAAATTTTTTTAAAAATTGCTATCAAGATTGAGGATAAAATATTCCAGAACTTAAACAGGATCGGAGGATAATTTAACTTTTTTGGTTTGAAGGAATGACATTTAAAATGAAATAATAATTTTGAAAACTATTTATGTTATAAGAGCTAGGTCTCGTGAAATTTCTGATTCTTAATTTTCTCAGAATCCCACGCTACAAGTCAGCCAGTCTTGTTTTGATTTAATGTGGAGTGATTTATTCTCTTCATATGTATTAATATTATGGAAAATTTCATGTTGTAAAGAAAAAAAAGCACTTGCTTGGGACTTTTTAACATTGAAAAAGATAAAAGTATACTGTGATGTTGAGTATAAACAAGCCATTGTGGCCAAATTGAAAAAACACGTAAAAAAATGTTTCAAATATCCTGTTGGGTTAAAAAATGGTTTTTGAAAGGGATACAATAGAAAATTAGTATAATTTTAAAAAACTATGAAAACTACATCAAACTTTTAGTTTCAAGAACATTTAAGCACTGATGGTGATAATTCAGATGAACCCCGCCTAGCAGTAAAATGCCTGGTACATCTTCAAATAATAAAAAAAGTTTTAGCAATAACTATTATTTAGCACATTCAGTATAATTTTTAAAACTATTAGAACTGAAACATCTGGCAACTTTTCATCAGAAATTGTCTGGTTCTTTGACTTGTTAATCCAAAAAGAATTATGAACAATTGTATCTTTCAGTTTAGTTTCCATTATCAGATATTTATAATTTTAAAACCAAATACAACATTCCCTTTTTAAAAAATTAGTGTAAGAAAGTGTTTTTTAAAGCCAAAATAACTCTTTTTTTTACGAAGCAGCAAATACAAAATTATTCAATTACTCATTGTAATTAAAAAGGGTATGTTATGTTAAAAGCATGATGTAGTAATGAATTTGATTTTTCTGATGAAATATTTTAGTTTTTATAAAACTTAATTAGCTTAATTTTCGTTGATTAATTTTTTATTATTTATCTGGGTATTTATTTACAGACCATTATATGTATTTTATATGAATAGAGTGAATTGAAAAATAAATACCCATTTTGTGTATTTACCCTTAAAAATAAATACCTAGGTATTTTGCAATCACTGATTATAGACTTTGTTGGGAATTATCTTCAGTGAAAAAAAGGTTGTAATTGCGGCGTTGCTTTTTTTTTTTTAATTTGTTATAAAACTCTTAAAATTTTTAAATTTATTTTTTTAAACAAACAAAAAAAAAAAAACCCAAAAAAAAAAAAAAAAAAAAAAAAAAACCCACCACCACCACCACCTCGCAACGAAAGATTAGATCCTTGCTCCTCATTGGCTGAATTGTGGTTTTCTCAGCGATAGTGATTCTGTATAAGGCCTTCTGATTGGTCAGAATAACGGAAATTTTATAACTTTAATTTCTTTGTATTAATTAATTTTAGTCGATCCAATGTAGAACATTGAATTATACATTTTTTGATTTTATATTCTTTTCTTTGGTTGATTTCAAAAGTTTCCCTTCATCCTAATAATATTACTTGAACGATAGCGAGGCATGTCCTGCGGCCTATTTCGCGAACGACTCATCTCTTCTGTGACGTCACTACTGATGATGAGAGGAGTGATCTGCCCTCTATGCAGAAATTTGAAACTTGTTATAAAATTTTCGACTTACTAATTTTTTTTTAATTTTGGAAATAGTATGAAAACAAATATTTGAAATAGATAGCGTTCGTCATGTTGGAATTTCATAAATTTGAAATGATGTCATTTTAAGGAAAACAAAAATAAAATAAAAACAATGGTTTCAAACTCATCTGTATCTCTCAACTCCGGTATTTATCATTATCAGTCCCTCTCCGCCTGATGCTGTGACAGTATCACAAGTCAAAAGTGATGCGCTTGCAAAATAAATTAACATAAGAAGTTTGACAAATCATGTGAAATAAGCAGAAACTCTTTAACGATTGTCTAAAACTTGTGAGCGGCAGTGAATTGTGTGTGACTGAAGTTTCATTTGTTTGTTGTGTGGGTAGAAAAATTATTTACAATGGCGCAAGTTGCTGAAAATGTTCAAGCTGAAAGTGTTGATGATGGTTCATCTTTTGTTGGCAGCATAATAAATGACATAGTGTACAGCCCTCTGAATTTGATTCTTCTGTCAGTGTGTATTTACTTGATGTACAAACTATTTTTTAGTAAAAAAGCAGATGATGCACCCTCTTCACCACCCGTTCCTCGACTCCCGCCAATGAAAAAAAGAGACATGACTATAGAAGAACTTAGGAAGTATGACGGAACGAATGAGGAAGGAAGAGTTTGTATTGCAGTGAATGGAAAAATTTTTGATGTGACTAAAGGAAAACATTTTTATGGACCAGGTATACAAATCTGATCTATTTATTGACGGGATTAAAATTTCTAAAATTCAAAATAGACCAACAATCGATTTTATTTTTCCTTGTATTTTAGCCCCTATTATTTTTTGAATCGTAGATGTATTAGTTATGAAAATATTATTATTATCGAAGTATTTATAACTGCATATTATGAAACAATTTTTATTTTTACTTTCCTGATCTGAATTTAAAGATCGGTATGTATTTGAGGAAGTAATAAAGAATAAAATATATTTATCTGGATGATCAAAATGTAAGAAATGAACTTTTTATATTGAAAATATGTGCAGATAATTAAATACATTTAGATTACTGTGTTAAACATTTTTATAGAAACATGGTTTTTACATGACCTATGTTTAATTTTTGTATTTTCTTGAAAGTTAAAATACATATTTATATTGCCTCTTCTCCATGCATATTTTTTTAACAAATTTGTTCTATGTGAATGCAGGGAAAGAGGCATTATATATCGAACAGTGCTGAAAACAATTTATTCCATTTTGTCTTTTTTCAATTTTAGGGGGACCTTATGCAGCCTTTGCTGGGCGAGATGCTTCACGTGGCTTAGCAACATTTTCTGTTGAAGTTGCCAATGAAGGTTATGATGATTTGTCAGATCTTAATTCCATGCAAATGGACAGTGTTAGAGAATGGGAGATTCAGTTTCAAGGTTAGTATACACCTGTATTTTCATATAATAGTTTTTAAATCCGAAATAGGAGAATGGCTATGTTCTTTTTTATTCTAATTTTCCTTCCATGTATTTCTTTTACTAAAATTTGATTTAAAATAATTTTTAATACAATATTCATTACGCATAAATAAATGTGGAGCAAATTTTAAGTATAAAATCTCAACCACTGTTTTTTTTTTTTAATGAATTATTTGTGATTTTTGGCAGTATTTCTGCTTGGACCTGTCACATTTAAGCTACTGGAGTATTTGAATTTGAGCTAAATTGTCACTAATGTCTTATGTGGAAATTATTTAAATCAGATTCTTCCCTCATAAATGAAATTTCGTGGATATTTTATAACATAACCGAAAAACACTGAGTTTTCTGACTTGGTCATAAAAGTTTGGGTTTAAGTTATATTAGAATTCAAAATTTTGATTAATCCAATCTTATCCGAAATTAATCCAATCTAAATTATTCAGTTTATGTATTTATTTATTGGAGTATTTTGTTTTATAGAAAAGTATCACTATGTGGGTCGTCTTTTAAAACCTAATGAAGAGCCAACTGACTATTCAGATGAAGAAGATGCAAGTCAGGAGCAGAGTACACAATCACCTACACAGTCTTCCAAGAAAGATGAGTAAAGTGGTTTCATAAAAAAACTGTTTTGCTCATGATCATGCGACTTGACCAGAAATAAATAGCTATAAAGGTATTTTTTTTTCCATGAGGGATTATTATTAAATGCAGCTTAAATGTGCTCTGTAACTTGTTATGTTTCGATATTTTCTGTAATTGTGTTTTTTTTATGTTGTACATTTTGCATTTCACTTTTGTAATGATAGTTTTATACTTTTTCTATGAATTGAATTGTTAAAGATATTACTAGGTATGTTTATTTGTTTGAAATGTATTAATTCCATTACAGTCACTTGTATGTATGGCTACTGTCCATAAAGTTAGATGAATTATTTTTGATTTTAGCAACAGATTTTTTAGATTTCATATAAAAGTGATAAGCATTCAGTGTTTCTTGTTAACTTTTATGATTGATTTTTTGTACTAGTATGCACTAAAGATGTACAGCAACTACTACAAATAAACCCTGTTACTGTTATGAAAATGTGTGTATATACTATTACTTAATGCTTAATGCAAAAAGGAAAATTTTCAACTAACTTATTAATATTAAAGAAATGAATTCCATTTTGAGTGAAAGTTTAGAACTAGCCTACATGAAATCATAAGGTTGTAAATAATATTTAATATCATTAAATTAATACTAAATTTATTCATTATAATTGAAAAATGTGAAAATTTGGATTCTGAGATGTGCCTTATGTCAAATCGAAGTTTTTGGAAGGTGCCAGCTTTTTTAACAGAAATGTGCCTGAAGAATTTTAATGTTTAAATGGAGGAGCTGGGGAAAGCGTCAGTTATTTAAAATAATTTTAAAATTAATTTTCTGCAAGTTTATATTCTTGTGAATTTTTTAATGTTAATATCTTCTGCAATTCCGAATGCTTTTTTACCACTACCTGGGGAGGTAGATTTATTTTGCTCTGTCACTCTTTTTCTGACCGGTATTTCTGTAAGTGATCCTGTTGAAAATTCTTTTTTCTTATTTTTCTGCAATTATATTTTTATATGGTAAATAACTTTCTTTGATATAATAAAAAATGGTTTAGAAAAAAAATTCATTGTCTTTTACATGTTAAATTTTTGATATTGTTTTAGATAAGTTAATACTACAATGACTGGATATATTGAATAGATATATTAAGTAAATATTCTTGTCAGTTGAACAATACATCTGTACATTCAAATAGTGAATAAAATTTTGGAAGTTTCTATTTTCTTCATATGATGCATCTTAACTTTTTAGGTTATAATTTCTCTTTTATATTTAACTTCACTTCTAAGAATTCTTTGTTTTAAAGGATAAAATTGAAAATAGTTGCATTCAGAGATGGATGTACTTGATCTGTAACTACCCTTTAGTAATACTTTTTAATTGGCATGTTATTTAATATACTATGAAGCAGTGTTAACTTTGAAAAATTTTGCCATTAAACTTTTAAATTCAAGCTTAATAACAATAAATATTCAATAAAATGTTTTTATTTTATTTTTTCTTTTGTTGTATGTATAACTTAAATAATTTTAAAAAAACTGTTGAAGTACTTGATATATAGACATCGTGTATTTAATCTCAAATTTAGTTTGTGTGAAGATATTTTTCACGAATTAATTTAAGTCTACTTAGCATATGATTAACAAGCTAGCCTGGTTTCATTTAATAAAAATGCAATTAACTTTAGGCCTACATGTGTTTTTCACAGTTTAAAAAATATTGAATCTGAAATCTTTTTTTTCCTGTTAAAAAAAAAAAGGATATTTAATTACTAGTTAGCCAAGCGCATATGCTGATGCATATCGACCTATATACATCTCCTATTCTCATATCAGTCAAGTCACCAAAGCTGTCCCTGCTTAGAAGTTTAATAGTATACAATTTTTTCCAATTTTTAAGGTAAAATAAAAACCCATAATCAGTTTCTACAGCAAGGCTGGCGTATTTCATGTGTACATCAATGCATGAACTCCGTGCTAGGAATTGTGCTGTAAATATTGGAGACCATGCACTTTGAAATAAAGAAAATGTAATGGCTAATAATTTTCAGGTTTCGAAATATTTGTTGTTTTAAGACGTAATATCTGGAAAATTGCTACTGTACATCTAGATTGCATCCTTGAAAAACTCGAAAAATCTTTTATCATCATGACTGTTGCAAGCATGCTCATTATTAAAATACTTACAGTGAAAATATATCTTGTGTCATGTTTCTTTCTGTTTGAAGAGTTTGTGCAAGTTTTATGGTTAAAATATATAGTTATTTGACCAGCAAGCTAAAATTTTTATCAACCATTCCTAATTTGAATATTTATTGCTGTATGGAAAGACATTTATTACTTTTGCTAAACTGGTTGCCAGACTATCAACATCTTGTTGATTGCTTGTAGTTTGGTTTGTCAGTTTTCTGAAATGTCATTAAACTTGGAGAAGAATATTTTCTGAAAATAAAATGTTCATATTATATAAAGCATATTATTGCTGTTGTCTTATGTGATTATTTTCCCACTGAATATACTTTATATTTTTATGCAAGTAACTGCAATATTGATTGTTTGCACTCTTTGTATTTAAGCCTTTGTCGGGTGAAATATTTGCACCAGTGAGTTCGGGCGCAATTTGTTTTCAGGCACAGGTATAAATCTCGTAGTTAATATCTATTAATTTTATTTTTTTCATTCCAAAAATAATCGCTGACCTTTTTGGGGAGGCTTATAATAAAAAAGTGGGGATATCATTGCAAAAAAAAATCATTATGAAGTGAAGACATGCTTCATACTTCACTTTCAGAGTGTTATGACACCAATGTCTTCCTATCACTTAAAACCAAACATGCTGGTATACTGTTTATTTCCTTTGACTTAAACAAATTTTTGGCAACAATTTTTCCTACAGTAAATTTTTGATGATAAAGCCATGAGCAAAATAAACATCCATGATAAAAAGAACATCGAATATTACAAACACTCATATGTGGGATGAATTCTGGCACTGTGCTTGTGAGATCAGTATGATATCTGCACTCCATGTAGTGGGTAAGTCAGTTGAGTTGGGGGGGGGGGG
>BGPR01000517.1:518208-541300 GCA_013235015.1 Araneus ventricosus
TCCAAATGTCAGGTAAAGAAAAAAGACTTATTAGAAGGGACAGACTTCTACTCTTCCTGGAAGTGGAGGGGAGGAATGAAAATGTCCGAGCTTTGCCTGTTAAGCCATTTGTGCCCAATGGAGAATTAAGAAATAGTTTGAATTTATAAATAAGAAGAGAAATGCATCTTTTAAAAGAATCATTGTGCATGAAACAAGGCTATTATTAAAAAAGAGAACTTAAAATGTGTCATAGAACCCAAAAGAAGAGGTCATACAGGCCAACACTGGAATTTATGAAAATTTTCGTAGCATCTTTCTTTTCAGATTTTTTAGTATTGATAAGCAAAAATAATTTTTTAAGTCCTTATATAACTAAAAATATTGCATTAAAATTTTCAATAACTATATTAATTTTTTTAGTATTTATCAAAACTGTGTTTTCTTTTTCATTTCTCAATCCCAATGTTGCAATAAAAATGGGGTTGCAGTTGGGAAGAGTTTAAGAAGCCCTGGTTTAGAAAATGAGTGATTTTGTTAAAATTACAAAGAGTTTGACTGATTTGTAAATTTAAACATTGCTTCATGGAAGAGAAACTAAGTAGGCATATAAGGGAAAGAAATTGCACTAGTCAGGGACAATTCTTCCTAGAAATTATTGCAAAATATTTTAGTGTGTGCACATGCTTTGCTGCTGCAGTTTATACTGTTTTGGTTTGTATGGGTATGATTATCTTTCTGATAAAATTTGGTGTCCAAATCTGTTTACTAACAAATAAAAGGGGAACAGATGAAATATTAAGTGGATAGTCTTAACAAACAGGACTTGACAACTGAATGATATATCACAAAGATGTTGATGGAATTTCAAACTAGTTTTTTCCCCTCCTGTTTCTGTGATGTGTTAACTGAAGAAGCTTAGTAATAGTAATACTTCAGTCCTATATAGATTGGGGGGGGGGGGTACGGGAATGTTAAAGTTCTTTATTAAATCAAAAAGTTTTTTTGGGAGAGGGAGGGGATACTCTGACGCCATAAATATTTTTTGGTTTTCCATGGGATGTATGTTTAACTTTATATTTAATTAAGAGTCATTGTACAGTAAGCTTTAACTTCTGAAAGAATCGTGGTTATTGAATTACGGACTTCATAAAGCAAGTTGGAAAAACGTGTGCATCAAACGTTGACCTCTTTCCGTTTTTTATCACGGATTTCGCGACGCCCGATGGCTTATCCAGAGTCAATGTCAAATTGAACAGATAAATCTTATCTTTTGAAGGCGCTGATTTGCTGCCCATTGTTAGATGCTATTATTTCACAATATAGATGCTTCCGTGGAGCATTTTTAGAAACGTATCTAAAGTTCATCTGGAAAATTGCTCTTTTCTGATAACTTCTCGCATTTTTGTTACTTCACCTAATCGTGGAAACGTACGTTCCTTACTTATCTGACTTGCTTACGGATTTTGGATAAGATGGATGTTTTTATGTTGTTGTCGTTGCATATGTCGTACGGGATCGATTTCACGTCATTGTCAGGAAGCAGCGGTATTTTTATTCCGTTTTAAACTACCGAAACTTGGCGTTTCTTAGTGAGGTAAACGAACTGCAGATAAAAGAAATTTCAGAAATGAACATTCTTGTATTAGATTGAAAAATTGGAAAGCTAAAAGAAAATCCACCCCCGAAATGGGCGTAGTTATGCAATTAGTAACCAACTACCATTTTATGAATTTAGTTTTCACTGTTGAAAACTATACCTGCATGTAATTTGCTGCCAACCCTTAGCACAGTAGGCTACTTATAATCAGTGGAGTAGCGAGGAGTCAAAACATTATTGCGTTGATGCCATTTTTTAAAGCAAAATATGACGAGGGTGCTTAAAAATAATACCATAACTCAGGCGCCATTAACGCTCGTTAAGCCACTGATGACGACTGGATGAGAAAAAAATCTTTTTTTCGAGCGCCGATGGCCATGGTGACAACATTAATGTGTTTCTGTCACATTTTATAGCCATATACGATGACGGGGCGAAAAAATACCACGCCCCGGGCGCTTTTGACACAAGCTAAGTGACTGATGATGAAAGGGGGAGGCGAAAAAATCTCATGACCCGGGCGAACACATTCTCGCAACGCCACTTCTTATAATACATTAATTAATTTTGAAAAATTACAACATGATAACTGTTTTGTAATGCTTTACAGCTGTATCTCAAAATGTTATTTTGGAGCTGGTTCATTACGACGTCGTGTAAATGAGTTAAACGGTTTGTTTTGTGAGAAATTTATCCACTTCTCATTTTCCATATACATTCTTTGCAGATGCATTCTTTCCATATAGATGCTTTCTCAGATGCATTTCTTTTTTCCATTTTGATTTATTCTTTTTTTCATCTGTCTTGTTTTTATCAGGTCGGTAGCAGTAGCAAAATTTATTCTTTGTTAGATCCGCTTACTCACTGTAAAAAAAAATTATTAAAATTTTTACGGTGAGTAAGCGGATCTAACAAAAAGAATATACCTTCTCTTCGACTTGCGACCACAAAAAATAAATTTCGAATTTCAAAATACGACGTAATTTCAGGTAGTATTTTTGTTTACACATCGTACAATGTAGTGCATATTATGCATTTTTCATATTATATGCTATAATTATATAAACATAGATTGAATTTTTGTGTTTTGTGTACAGTTTTTATAAACTGTTGGAATGGAAATAGTGTTTGCAAAATAATAAATCCTTGCGACCTGTCATTTGGAATGAAACTAAGTCATAAGTCGAGGAGGATCCGTATATTTGTTTGCTGAACAACTTCGAATATTTTTCCGGGGGGTGGATAGAGATTCTCACACTAACAATACATCACTAATGTCGGGAATCATCAGGATAAATTCCAATATTTGTATATATTTCAATGACAGAAATTCAACTTTCTTCGGATTTCGTGGTTTGTATTCTGATTGAAAGTAATGTTACTAATAGAATAAATGAGAAAACAGAAAAACAACTTGCTTTTTTAAATTACCATTTGGTATGATTGCTCCTATTTTCTGTATTCTGAAAGATCAGGAAATAAAATGTTAATTATTTTGAGACAAGTTATGCATATAAAAAGGGGCATGATTTGCAGGAGTTTTGACTTTCAAAGCCATGAAGTTCCTAATATCCACTGCTAATGAAGAAGCAGTTATTGTTTATTTGTAATTAATTGTATAGCTATAGTAACTATTATGTTTAAAACCGGAGCAAATCGTAGGAGTTCAGTATAGGACAGATTTTGAAATTACTGTGCCTTAGAAATTTGGTCTTACTATTAAGATTATACTATTTTGCTCTCTGATGCGTATTGGTCAGCGACCGCTTGGAGACAGTACTAGAAATTAAATAGCAGCTGTAATATAATAGTGGAAAACATGGCAAATTTAGGTATATATTTTATCACAACCTTCTTAGAGAATAGGATAATCGACGATTTAACTACATTTAATCGCAAACGGCATGTTATATGCATGCCTGCAAAATCTTTAGATGGGGATATTGTAGTATAATAACAGTATCCTAATTTCTAGATAGTCAAACATTATATTTATAAACATTTCAAATAGGGATGTAACCAATAGTGATTTGGCCGAATACCGCATATGCGGCCAAAAATTAAGCCGAATACCGAATATTCTGCGGCCGAATATCTACTTTTTAAAAACAATTCAGTTTTGATGGTAAAATAAAATATTCCTCAAATTTTAAATGAAAAAAATGAAAGATTAATAGAATTAATATTTATTATTTTTTTTAGTGATTTTATTAAGTATTAACACCTTGATGTATTTTTTTGTAGTATTCTAAACACTTTAATTCTGACAATAAGACAATGTGGCTTTCACAAATCTAAATAAATTATAATAGTATAATTTTATTTATAGATTCATTAGATTATTTTTTTAAGATTTTTTTTCTAGAAAATTTATTAAAACCTAAAAAAAAATTAAAAACTTGCTTGTCATGCTTTTTATCTTTCACTTAACTGTAACAAATTTCTTTTCTTCAAGTCAGAATGCCCTTTAAAATATATTCTTCTTTACTTTTACTTACTACCCAGTAAAACATTTCTCCTTTTCTTTAAAAGTTATTTAACCTGATAATACTCACTCTGCCCCTTAAAATTGAATAAATGTTAGGAGATTTTTTGATGATAAGTTATTGAAATTTAATTCTGCAATATTCTTTGTTAAATATATTTTAAAGAATTATTATCCTGAATTTATTCGGCCGAATATATGTTTAATATTCGGTAAAAGGGCCAAAAATTATTGCTCTTGCATAGTAATTGCAGGTTTTATGATGATAATTGACATGCAAAGTTAATTAAATACATTTATGTACTATGTAACTTAAAACTGAGTAAATGTTAAGGAGATTTTTGGATAAAAAATGCACTCAAATATAATTGTGAGATTTTCTTTGTTTTATTATTTAATAGCATATTAAAAAAAAATTATTATTTTGAAAATATTCGGCCAGCCGAATACCGAATAGTTGCCGAATATTCGTTACATCCCTAATTTCAAAGTCAAGCATTAGATGAATGTTTGACTTCGAATATTCTGCTTATGAACAGAAACTGTTGCATTAGATTTGTAATTGAGTAAAAACATATTGGCGGCAATTTTGCTTAAACGGCGCCCTGGACCTGGTATTTTTGGACTCCTTATTGTATTTGACTTTGAAAAGTGACAAAAACATATTAACGTTTTGTCAACATGGTCAGTGGCGCCGAGGAAATACGATTTTTTTTTTTTTTTTTTTTTACCGCAGTTGTCATTTGCTTAGTAAGTGCAAATGGCCTTCGGGGCCTGGTGTTATTTTTACGTCCCCTAATAATATTTTGCTTTAAAAATTGGCATAAATGCAGTAATGTTTTGTCTTCATGGCGCCCCTAGAACTGGCTTCTGCGGCATCTATACTTCCCTTACTCCCCGGTCGCTACGCCGCTGCACACTGATTAGGATCATTCAAAAATTTCTGAAATTTAAACGAAACATCGCGTAGTAACTAAACTAACGTCATTGGATATTTGAGTGCATATCAAAAGCTAAGAAATTAAAACGGAAGTTAAGTGCTTGCTACGAAATAACAACGGAAATAAGAAGTCTACCTTGAACAAGAAAAACAATATTTTCTTAGCTTTAACAGTGGTAAAAACACGTGAATAAAGGATTTGGTGAAACAATGCATTTGATTTTAAAACAATAAAAGTTTTGTAAGAATTTGAGTTTAAAATAAATTTTGAAACCTTAATTACAGTTAGAGAAAACATTGTACAACAATTAAATTGGTATCATTAAAAAGATAATTTTTTGCTCTTTAAGGTGCTGTAAAAATAATTTTTGCAAGATGTACATCCTTTCGAATTTCTATTTGCATCCCCATTTTACCATCTGTGAAAATATTAAAAAGCATTTCGGCTCATAATGTTGCAAAGAATCTGAGAAATATTGTCTGTAATTTTCAGACGCAAGCAATGCTTTCTTTTGTCTGAAGATCATTAGTTTCATACACTGTCGGATCTCGTTAAACCGACAACTTGCATGATTCCCAACCATTGAAAATTTGTAAAGAAGAAAGCCTGAGTAAACAAAATTAATGAATAATACTTTTTTAAAAAATTTTTGCCGCACTCTTTTAAATTGGAATTATAAGACCGCAAAAGGACTCTAACCGCCGAAACTTGTGCATGAACTAAAATTGTAAATCGTGTCTCTCAACGAAGTTAATACAAACGTGATTGTGAATTTGATGCGACTTAATCGTATTTGTGAATAGAAAAGTCATGATTTTAACTGAAATTTCATTGTCGAATTCTGAATTCGTAATGTATAATTCCGTCCGTTCTGTACCTAGTGAAACAGAATAATCTTTTCAACACTATCGAGATATAGCCATAAGTATAGTTTTTATTGACTATTTTATATAAAATATTTCTTTCAAAATATTTTATTGTTTCAAAAATTTATAATTTAAAGGACTCGATCCTTGCGTAAACGAAAAGCCACTTTTCGTAATCGCGAGAGGCTGGACTTCAGAAATCAAGCACACATACACAACTCTAAAATTTCACTAAAATCTGCCTTTACCTTCTCCTCAATGTCACAATAAAATAGCCCAGTGAGATGACGATTTATCATGGTTCGACTATACTTCAAAAGACATTTTAGTCCACAACTTGGCTTAAAACATTGTTGTAGAACTAGTTTTTTGCTTCATGTCGAAAGATTTTTCATGATCGAAGTGGAATTCTTATCAGATTTTGTTAAACATCTGTGATAAATTTCACCTGACAGTTAGATAAGTTTATCAAAGCAAAGGCTGACTGAAAAAACTCATTTGCCGAATAATATATCAGGTGTTTTTTTTGAGAAATTTCAGTGCTTATCAAAAGCAGGCCATTTGTAGAAGCATCATTATTCAAGTAAAAAACAGGTTGAATCGAAGATGGCAAGAAAGACATCTAATGAGCTCTTTTGCCAGAAGCGTCCAACGCTGCAAAAAAACTTTTCCGAAATGGAAGGTGTTCGAATGGAGACCCAAAGATTAAAAACTTGATTGATATGTTCACTTCCTTTTAATGCGATCTGTACTCTATGAAAATGTTTAAGTGGATATGAGAAATTTTATTGTGGATATATTGTGTAAGGAATACATATGTAAGACGCGAAACGAGTTTAATGATTCGAGTGTTCTACTCTATTTCTTAAGAAATCTTATATAAATCTTTTGAGGCAATAATATATCTCTACTGATAATAAAAGTGAATGCGTGTCTGTCTGAGTGCGTCGGCACAATACTGAGCAGACCGTTTAACCCACAGTTATCAAATTTGATACAAACATAATTTGGAGGATGGGAATGTGCACATTCGAGCGGTTTCTTCGAAATTTAAGTAAAATTTTAGTTAATTAAAAATTAAGCAAAACGTTTGCATTTTTTTGATGATAACTGTTGAAAATATTGCACAACAGTAACTTTTAAACCACCTTAAAATTTCATAAATTATCTTTTTCATCATATCAATTTAATTGTCGTCCAGTTTTTTGCCCTTAATTTTAGCAAATTTTCAAAAATATTTTTATAAAAAATTTGCAACAAACTTTTCATTGTTGCAATGAAATTCAAATTGTTTTCATTTTTTGTAGTTTGGGAGAAGAGGATGTTCATTTATATCTTACTAGCCACCTTCGGGAACCAGCCGGGAATAGTGATTTTGTTTAATTTCAATTGAATTTTGTTTAATTTCATTTACACAACTCTTTTTATGTCCAGCAATATGTTATTCGAATAAAAACTTGCCGATAACCAGAAGTAAAGAATAGCAAAGATAATCTTTGAGCTTACCGCATATAATTCCTAATAAACTTACTACCTTAGAGAGCTTTGTTTCAGATTTCACAGAAAAATTGATGAAATTAAGAAAGTGAAATCCATTAGGATACTACATTAGTTTTCAACAATAGAAGAGAAACTATTTTATTCTAGAATCTTATATTATTCTAGAATTTAAAAAAAATGTCTTTGCGATTCACTCGTTCTGGCTTTTGCTCTTTGCGTGTTTGTTGTTTATGGCACTCTGTGAATGGAGTTTTCTCTGTAGTATGCTTTTCTTGAAATGGATAAATAAATAAGAAACACGCAATTGAACATTTGTAAAAACAATGAAAGCAAATTAAATTTCATTGCAACAATAAAAAATATTGTTGGAAATTATTCATAAAAATATTTTGAAAAATTATTAAAATTGGTGGAAAATTGGACGGCAATTAATTTGGTTTTATTGAAAAGAAAACTTTTTTAATTTTAGGACGGTACAAAAATAATTTTTGTGTGATAATATTTCCTGAAGTTATCAACAAAAAACGCTAAAATTTTGTTTAATTTTTAATTATCTAAAATTCCAATTAAAATTTCGAAAAAAAATCGCTCTAAAGTACATATTCCCACCCTTCAAAGTATATCTGTGCCAAATTTGGTAACTCTAGGTCTAAAAATCTGTCCTGTAGAGCACTAACAGACAGATACACATTCACTTTTATTATTAGTAATAGTGGAGATAGATTGAAAGAGTTAACTAGAAGAGCCATTAATTGTTTCAAGGATCGAAAAAAGAAATTACAGACGATATTTGATAACAACGACATTTTATTTATAAATTAAATTAAAAATTAATAGAACTCTCGTGCAACAGTGCACGGAGGAGAAAACTGCAATGCGATCACGCACGAGCAGTGATAAATAGTAGAAGTTAATTTTACAGAATCAAGATTTATTTATTAAAAAAAAAACTAAGGTTTATCAGTCACTGCATTGTCACCGTAATTGCATAGCGATCAGGAGGTACGGAGTCACCACAATAGAAATTTTTAATTGCGTGTTTCTCCTTCATTGTTGAATTATAAGGTAATAGCATAACGAATTTTATTGCATCATTTTTTTATGAAATCTGTAAACAAAGTCCTCTAAGATATTAAGCATATTAGGAAATATACCCGCTAAGCTCAAAGATTATTGTTGCTATTACTTAATTCTTTTTATCTGAATGTTTTTATTCATCTAATATGTTATTGGACGTAAAATGTTCCACGCCATTTTAATGTTGAAATGAAATGCATGTTTTATTTGAGGAATAAGAAAGTGAAGTTGACGCCAACGGATGATGGAGTAGATGGCGCGGATAGTTACTTGATCCCATTAGGGACGTTCATACAGAAAATGAACAAAACAGGGTTAAATTATCGCAATTTGAAGTTTAAAATTACTTTGTTAAGGTAACCATGAATATCAAATTATTCACAAGAAATTCATCTGAAATTAAACAAAATCTGTATCCCGGCGAACAAGCTGGTCGTCGAGGCGGCTAGTAAAACAATAAAATAAATCAATGAACTTAAGTTGCCATTTTTTGCAAAATTGAATTCAATTGAATAATCTTAGTAACTTTTTTCAACTCGTGTTAATATTACCACGGCATTTAAAATTAGTTTTTAGATAATTATTTTGCTGTGCATGAGTTAACATCCAAATAATTTTGATTTCTTCAAAGGATTTACAAATTTAATGAAAAATTCAAAACTGAAGAACCAATTTAATTTTTTGTTACAATTTGATCTTCAAAAGTTTTCAATTTGTTGGATACCCGTTTAACATCCGCGGTATCGAAGTACAATCTTATAACAAAGAACGTTTGTTTATATGGGCACTCGTTAGTACATTCGGTGTTGGAACAGCTATTGACTTGGAAAGGGGGAAAAACCAGCGGGAGTGTTCTCCCCTAAACTTTCTCGTATACTTCCCCCAAAAGGTGCCGTTTCTCCTTCCGCCCCGTGGCTAAAAAAATTCGAACCTACTGTTATCCAGAATCCAATGACTATCAGAAGGTTTTTCATTATAGTGACTGAAAAATATCTAGGTAAAGAATTCAAAGAGATGCGTACCGATTAAAACGCATCTATCGCACACTGCTAGGTTTCACTCTTGCCGTCTCAAGGACAAACTGACGTAATTCGCTCCTTTCGTGAGCACAGACGATTGCTTACGTACGCATGCGCGTGGAGATAACGGATTGGTTTCAATGGTAAATTATACAGGCCGACAGACAGTCAACCCTTTGACGGATTTGGCCCAAAATTTTATACGGACCTACATCCATGACGATAAAACTGTGTACCAAATTTTATCCATCTAGCTATTCAAGTTTTTGAGTTATAGTGTTCACATGACTTCTGACATACAGACTTCCCGTTGACAGATTTTGTCCAAAATTTGATAGAAACCTACAAATTATGTTTAAAGACCACATACCAAATTTCATCCCCGTAGCTCTCATAGTTTTCGAGTTATCGTGTTCACAGACAGACGTAATTCCAAAATTGAGTTTTTCGGAATCAGGGAGGTCTAAAACGTGGAGATTCGTCAAAATCTCGAGTTCGAATTTTTTGACGATTACAATACTTTCTCTTTGTATACTTCGTATATGAGAAAGTAAAAATTGACTCGCCTTATCTACTGAGTGTTGTTCTACTATTTCCCGTTTGAAGATGTGAAATTATGTAAGCATAATTATAACACTTAATCAACTGTTGCACATTAATCAGTAAATGAAGCAAAATTTGCTTACGAGTTATTAAAATTTGCTATTTTAATAGCATGAAGTTATATTTTTGACATGACGCGGTTGCCAAAAATAGAAAAGAAAAAAAATCTTTTCTTATAATTTCACGCAGTTGTGCAATAGGGAACCAACTCCATAACAGCGTTTTAAGATGCTTTGGCAAAAAATAACAGAAAAATTCTGATACGGAGTTTACCCAAAATGAATTATTGCATTATAAGTCGTCTAATGTGGAACGGATTGCATTTGGTTTGATTTTGGACGGCAAATTACACTTATTTAGGTACAGGTTTCAATAGTGAAACTGGAATCCATAAAATGGTTGTATATATAACTGCGTCCATTTTCATATACATGTAACAATAAAACTTTTAAAAGTTACCTTGTCAGAAGCAGTAATGGGTTCACAACTGTTTTAAATGTAGACTTTAAAAAAATTATGGTGGAATTTGTTGAACCTAAATCTGATGTTGAGGATCAAACTTCCTCCCGTTGGTGTGATGCAGAAGTTTGGAGAGGGGGTGGCGCCTCAGGTGTGATCCTCGTCTGACATGGTTCACAATTACGAGGCACTTCCCAAAATAGTCCTCGTGTTGCTCCAAAACAGGATGTTGACATAACTAAACTATTGTGGAGTTCACAGATTGTTGATATATGTATGCATGAAATAAATTTCGTTAGAATAATAAAGATTTGTAATATAATAAAGATTTTTCCAGTTTAATGTCTTTATCATTATTACACCCTCCGCCCTTTCTTTTCCCTTTGTCATTCGGAAAATTGTCATAATTTTCCTAATGAAAGATATTGTTTGCTTTTAATCTGGTGATTTCGCAAGGGAAAAAAATGTGTTTTTTTCTTCTTATCTCTTTAGAGCTGAAATTCTTTCTTTTATTTTTTTGACGTTCTTTCAATAAAAAAAAGCAGAGTGTGTTAAGCGTGCCTTGAAATCTTGTGAAAATTTGACACAATTACTTGATTTTCAAGTTCATGGAACTTAGATTTTCGGTACAGTTTATCAAAATTACCCACTCGTACCTAAATCCCCTACTTTTGCAGTACGAATTGAATATAAATATTTTTCCCCATCCGATCTGTCAGTAACGGCACCTCTCTATGGAATGTGAAAAAGAAAAGTTGATACTTCTCTTTTAGAAAAATTTCTAACATTGAAAGGCTTTTAATATTGTATGCAGTTTCAATTCTCATTTAGTATCATGCTATTTTGATCATGCAACTTTATTCTGAGCTGCAATTTGTATATTTAAAACAGTTATTTGGTCTTCATAAATGAAAGTACCATAAATTACTTTTGAGCATGTGCCCACACCCGCTGTGAAACTGTAAGATCAAATGCCTAATTCGAAAATTGAAGCTCTCTTGTTTATCAACCTATAAATAGATTCCTTTGAAAGAATTCATCACATGGAAAGTTTGATTTTTTCCGTTAAAGCATCTGTGCACTACGAACAAGAGATCACATCACAATCACCTGTAAAAAAATTGGTACTTACGTATTAACGCCACCGAGGCTACAGATTGGCGGTAATGCGCCAATAAAGAGCAATCTTGTTTACAAAAACCGCCAAATTGGCGGCACTTAAAAACCGCTAAATTGGCGTTAATACGTAAGTACAAAAACCGCCAAATTGGCGCCACTTAAACACCGCCAAATTGGCACCACTTAAAAACCGCCTGATTGGCGTTAATACGTAAGTACAAAAACCGCCAAATTTGGCGGCACTTAAAAACCGCCAAATCTGTAGCCTCGGTGGCGTCAATACGTAAGTACCAAAAAATTAATGAAAAATTTGTTGCAAACACAAAGAAAAGAATATTTAAAAAATACAAAGAAACGCAATTCGAACTTAACAAATTCTAAGAATAATATTATAAGAACAGTTCTAAATTACATCCTTGTTATCAGGTGCAAAGGTAACTTCACAGTTCTTGAAGTCACGAATGTTGCCAAAATACTACAGCTAACTAATTAAATGCTATCAATTTACAAGCAGGTTTCATTTTAAACAATGTTTTAAAACTTTCGTTTTTCTTTAATTTTCTGTACCCTGGATTTTGCGGAGAGGCATTGTATAATTTTTTTAAAAAATGCCACAATTTATGAAATTGTTTTCATTTTTTTCTTTTATTGTTTTCTGTAAACATTTACCCACATTACATTGAGGAGGGTATAGTTTTCGAATCTTCATTGTTTGAGATACCAAAGTTTATTCTTCGGAAACAAATGTTTATAGGCTGGATGCTATCTGTAAATTGCATCATACGTGACGCGACATGCATGATGGAAAAATAGTTCAAAACGCTCTACAGAACTGACCATTGGACCTGCTTGAGTAGTAGGTGCTCAGTATGAAAGTTTTGTAAAAATTTTAATAGGATTTTTAATTAAAATTAATCTAAATGTTAATGTCTTTCTTCAATAACTTCAGAGTATATATTATCGCACAAAAAGCCATTTTCACACCACTTTAAAATTCCAAAAATTAACTTTTCAGTGATACCAATTTTATTTCCGTGCGATATTTTTTAAAATTTCTAATAGTTCTGTAAAAGTAGACCTTAAATCCCTTCCCTCCAAAAATAAATAAATAAAATAAAATAATAATAAAATTTTTTTAAAAAAACCTAAGATCTGCTCTTCATCGGGGTTTTTAAGTGTTTGACTGATTTCTTTTTTTTTCCGATTGCGAATTATTCACACGAGTCTCTGCTTTTATCAGAATTCATAAAATTACAATTAAATGTGTTTTTATCAATACTAACACAATTACAAATCAATGCCTGCTGTTATTAGTACTAACACAATTACAAATAAATGTTTAGCCATTGCCAAAATTAAGTACTAACACAATTACAAATAAATGTTTAGCCATTGCCAAAATGACTCAAATGTTTCAATGGTGCCAAACTCGTTATTGTCTCACCAGATATTGAAATCATTAAAACGGCCACCATCTTGAAACGGAGTAAAAAAATAAAAATCCTTACACATACGTCGTTTTTAATGACTTCAAGGAATGTTCAAGTCAGATTCGAAGAAAATCGAATAACATGTTTGTCGGCTATGGGTAACAAACATGTTTACAGACGAAATGCCGAACGATCGAGCTGCTCCCTCATTGTGAAAATATTAAATTCATTTTTTAGTGTCCACGTTATATTTGCTATAATTAAGAGCAAATTTTTAAATATAAATTATATAACATTATTCCTTTAGTTGAAGTTCAGAGGCAGACGTAAGAAAAAGGCACTCGTTTAAATACAAAACTAGTTTATTAAAGCTCTTCAATTATTATCTTTAATGAATGAAAGGTGATTTTCAAATCGTCAGATGATATTTTAAGGAGATCGACGCCATGACCATTATTCAGAAAGACAGCGCGTTTTATGAGGTGAATTACATGGTTACAAAGAATGCGTTAAAAATGCGCAGAGAGTTTAAATACCTGGAAAAAGGGGACTCCCTGAAGAATCTCGTGACTCTCGAAGTTAAAGCGGAAGTGCGGTTTTCTAAGATTGAAGTAGAAATACTTAAAATTGAAGTGGCGTTAAAAAGAATTAATTTAAGAAGATTAAAAAGTTAAATCATTACATGCATGCTACCATGTTTCGGACTAGGGATTCAAATCTCCTTCAAATTTTTCCCAAGTGAATCTGCTGTCTCTGTGTAAAAAGATAAGTCGACATCGGTCTCGCTTTTATGAACCGAATTATACCGGGCTTGCTTCAAGTTGTGGATATATGTGTCGGATCTCATTCTTTTCAGAATATATTGAGATTTAACCGTTGGAATTTCAAAATTTTTATTTCGTTTTAAAATTAGAAACTGATGGTATGACGAAGCCATCAATTCCACTTACCGCGAAGCAATAGTTACCTGAAGGAAGAGAGCTGATTTACCATAGGTGGACAGGGTGGGTGGGCGGAGTATAAATATAATTCTTGTGCAAACATATTTCTAAAAAAATTCTATCCGCATTTAGGATAGCCATGAAATATTTGTACGAAGTTATTTCCAGATAAGAAAGATAAGTTTCCTTTCTTCAGATTTTTAAGAGATTATTTTTTATCGTGAAAATGAAAGCTTCTATTTATCTTTATGACAAACGCACTCGAGAGAGAATCTTGAGTAGTTCTTTTGTTCTGGACAAAATTATCAGAATAAATGTCTTTAATGCGAGTTAAAAGAAAACAAAAAGGCCGAGAGAAAGAGAAATCGATAGAAAAATGAATGAATGAACTTATACTAAATAAATTCTTTGAAATAGGTTCTTTTTATAGCATTTTAGGTAAATGAAATATTGAAACTATCTACTTTTTCTTGGCTTCCAATTTTATTTGGGTTGCTCATGCAGAAGGTTGATTATCTTCCAATTTATCTAAGAAAACGACTGCTTTTACTTTCTTTTCAAATACACACAAGAAATTTTCAGCTTTTAGATTTTTAGCACCCCGTTGCGGTTTCTTATTATTTCCATCTTAAAACTGGAATGAACAAAGATATGTATATCGGGCAAAGTAATATACTGAAAGTGAATAAAATTGGAATTGAACTTGCTTTTGATTATCCATCTAAGTGTCTTTGCCATTACGAGATTTGTTGGGAACAAGCGATGTAACTCTGAATTTTTCAAAAAAATTTCGTCTAGCGATAATGTGGACTGCAGAAAATATTTTCAAATTTAGCTTATCAGATCTTCCAGAATTAGAGTTCTGAGAACAAAAAGCCTTAGTACAAAAATACTCTAAATAATAATACTATCTAAATAAAACTAACTAAATCTAAATAAAAATACTCTAAATAATATTTAGAGTATTTATATACAATTATATATATATTTATATGTATATTTTATTACAAAAATCCTCTATACTATATTAATTCTATATTAATATTTTATCCTATAATACAATATTAATCCTCTATACCAGCGTTTCTCAACCTTGTGGTCCGCAGATTGCATGTTAGTCGACCGCTTGTTTTTGACCTTTCTTACATTGTGACAGCTAAGTAAGAATCAAGTTTTTTGCTTTATAAATCAATATATTTTTAGTCCGTATATATATATATGTATATGTGTGTGTGTGTGTGTGTGGTCCTCACAACCAAAAACTTTGGGAACCGCTGCTCTGTACCATATTATTATTCTATAGTAATCCTCAATAGTAATTATATACTCTTGGTATAAAAATTCTCTATAATGATTTCCTTGTACTTTTAGGAATAGACTTTTAAACATTTTTTTTATATGATAGAGATCTCGTCCTAGTAAACATTGTCAAGTATATTTAGCTGCGTTTTGTACTAGCCTTTTATAATTGCATATCATTTTTATAATCATTTCTCTTTTTCCAAGGATAGGATGTCTGTGTCATCAAAATTATGACCACAAATGCAACAATTCGCTGTTTCATCTGTTTTGAGAGATTAACCATTTAACATGAGAAATGCTGTGATACCACAACATTCTTTTAAATCGTAAGGAGATCTTGTTGTTCTGTGACTCAATATTATCTCGTTTGTTTAAACAATAATTAAGACCTGATATCTGCAAGACGAAACGTTTTCTTGGAAACATTCAGTTCAGAGATATCTGCAGCGTTTATTATTTATTCTGATAAGGTGAACAGCTGAGTCAATACTAAAATCTTTATGCTACTCGTATATTATTAGGCAAGTTTCCTCAAACACGGGCCACTTTGTTTGCTAAAAATAAGTTGCATCGGTTGGTCGGAAAATATAAAATAACCGTTATTGTCTGAAAGTTCGACTTCATTTAACAATAGGGAAATAAATACCACCTTTCACCACATTTTACTCTGGAATTTCGTAATGAAAATCTGTTGATAAACAAAATATTTCAAGCTGCCTACTAGAGTTATATTTGACAGATGGAATGAGGATAATATTTTGTTTGATAAAATATGCAACCTGAGTAATTAAAACTACATGAGGAAGTTGATTATTGTTTGATAAGTTTTTGCGAACGAATTACTTCAGTACGTGTGTTAATGATTTCACAATATCTAGTAGTTTCTTCTTTTTTTTAGAATATCTTCCGATAAACAAAAAGTTCGGAATAGTAAAAATAAAAGGCATATCATAAGAATATTGTTAAAAATATTTTTTAAAGTACGTGTGTTAATGATTTCACAATATCTAGTAGTTCCTCCTTCTTTTTTCGAATTCCTTCCGTTAAATGAAAAAAAAAGTTTGGAATCGTAAAAATAAAAGGAATATCATAAAAATATTTTTGCATAATTAGCATCAATATCTTATTAAAATAATTTATTTTCACCTGAAATGCATTCTACAATTTTTAGGTGAGGTATAAGAACTTAAGCTTTCTTAATCATTAATAATCATTTTTATCTTAAATGTTGCAATTTATTTTTTATCTCAAGTGTGTATTTACGTCTTTAAATTTTTGAACTCGTGGTGCGTTTTTAGAGGATTCGGTGCTTGCGTGTTTTGACTTTTTAACCCTTGGCTTTTGGAAATGGTTTTTTAATTTTTTTTAAAATACGACTTTTAGAATCATAGTGTGTTTTAATGTTTTTGTGATTATGTGTTTTCGTTTTTAATTATATATGCGTTTGCAAAATTTTTATGACTCTGCGTATTCTCTGTGTTTAACTTTTTATTTTATAGCGCATTTTTTTCTATTTATTCGTTGTGGCTTTTGTTTTTTGTGTGTTTGTTGTTTATAGCACTCTGTAAATGGAGTTTTCTCTGTAGTGTGCTTTTCTTTAAATAAATAAATAAATAAAGTTATTGTTTAATAGAATATTTACACATGTTGCTGAGTCTAATGTTAACTGTTTAAAATCTAACTATTTGGGCACACTCGCTTTCCTGATACAGGTGAAGGGGAAAACTTTAGTTCAATGAGACTGTGGATCTAATTGCGTAGCAAGGGCGGTATTGAAATCCCAGGCACCAGCAGGGCAGCGGTGCGCAAACTACAGTAAAGCATCGTTTATACGTCTTTCGAGGGACTGACGTAAAACGACATATAATGAAAAGTTGTACAACCGAAATTTTATTAAACAACTTTGATTATTACAAATTTAATGCTACTAATGCAAATTCATTCAAAAGTATTAATTTTAAAGTTTTTAAGATAGTACTTGTATAATACTACGGAAATCAATAATTAAATTTTAAAATTTAACATTTATCATAAAAGTAAGAAAAATCGTACCTTTATTGCATATTTTGAGTACTAATTAGACATATGTTATACGATTTATATGCGTGCAGGTAGGCGTTTAATTAAGAAAATCTTTAAACGGCTCCTGAAGAGCTCATTGTCTGTGAGTATTAAGTACATCATTATGAATTGAATTAAGTTCCCTGAATGTTTTTCACTATTCTTTTGATAAAAGAAATAAGTTCGAAGTTTTTCAATGGAGTCCATTGCGTCTTTTAAGAAAGATGGAATGACTTCATTATCGCTTAAATTAGCATCAGACAATTTCTCTTCTATTAGTTCATTAATTGTGAATAATTTCGAAGTCACGATACCTTTGTGACTGTTCACATACTAGAAAGGGGAAAATTTTCAGATTTTAGAACCTTTGTAAACGACGTATAATCGAAGCTTTGTTTCGTATAAACGAAGTACCTTATCATTACAATAAATACGAATGAATCGGAACTGAGATGAAACGACGTATAAATGAGAAACGTATCAACGGTGCTGTCAAACAAATTTCTCTGAATTCGACGACCCAAAAAAATTTTCTCGTTACCCATGGTTTGCGTACCACTGCTGAAGGGGACGCCACAAGAACAAAAATATTACAATTTTTCTTTCGTATTTTTAAAGACAAATGTGACTTAGGCGGGAAAAAACCCCTCTGTCTCAGGCGTCATTTACACTCGCTACGCCACTGTGCAAATCTCCTGTAAGAATAGAACAAGTAAGTCTAAATTTTGGTCTTGCACCATTCGTGAAAATGTTCAATGCTTCGATATGAATTTGACTTTATTATGTTTCATTACTTCTCGGGTTTATTTTATTTTTTTCTTCGTATGTTATTGCTAGATAAAAAATGAAATGAAAGCAGTGAAATGTTTTTTAAAAGAAATATGGAAAACTTGAAGTTTTAAGTAGTAAAAGGAAGTTAAAACTAGCATTATTTTTATGAGTTTCGTGATATCGAATCATTTAACCGAAGAAATTAACAAAAAATGAGTTCGTAAATTTACTCTGAAGTTGTCTGTAAAAAAGCCCTAAATTAGTAAAAGCTTATCAAGAAAATCATAATATCAAACTTGTAATAATATGGAACCACAAAAACCTTTTGAAATTTGGATTAAAAATTAAATCAATACAAATTTAAACTGAATTTCAAATAAGTTCGTCTCAAGACGCTTTCGTTACATCAGTACCCAAAATAATTATCTGGAAAATCTATGTAAAATGATCTCATTGAATATTATCTTTTAACATTTAAATACATATAAACGTAGGAATATATTGAATTTTGCGTTCGTTTTATCATTTTTATAAGGGTTTTATTAACAGGACTGTTTTTGACGAAGGTGAAAAAAATTGACCTTCATTGGGATGCCTGTAAATTGTTTATAATCTGTAAGATTTTTTAAAAAATAAGAGAGTTAATAAGAATTTTTATTCCTATTTTTGTGTGTATGTGTGCTTTTAATTTTCTGTATAAAAAAGAATTAATTCAACTACAATATTCGTTAATTAATGAGAACATTTTCACTATATGGTAAATGTGATTTTCTAACTCACAAGAAAAATTTATAACCTTCTACGATTTCTAAAAGAGCTTGAAACATTATATGCAGTTCCCAAAAGAAGTCCTTAAAAAGAAGACAGTCACTTTTTGCACTCCTTTGGAAGAAAACAGACACCGATTTCCCTCTTTACTAATAGGAAAAGAGCATTTAAAATGAAATCAAACTGTTTTAACTACATTTTAACAGGTAAGTTTCAGATGAGGTTTCGAAGTCGGTTTGACCAACTAAGGACTGACACATCTGTTATTTCTTAATTAAAAATAAATGAAAATTTATTTATAATTGATAAATTAATGCAAGATAAATAAATTCACAATTAATTTCAACTGCAGTTAATTTTTTTGTATTAAATACTAGGAGCAGTTGTATTTCCATTTAGGCGCTCCTAAACCGAGGAACGTCTCTATGGTTTTAGTAAATGTCAACTATATTAAAAACAAGTGAATAGTATTAGCAGTTCTCCAAAAGGTGAAATTTTTACACGAACTTTCAACGAAAGGGGCCCAACTAGGCTTCAGACCGGTTCCGTTTAAGGGGTCAGAATGTGGATATTGCAGGCCAGTCTCGTGCATTCTTCTTTATAGCGGTGTGCGTCTATTTACGGATCGCTGATCACGGCGAATATGAAGTGGTATCAACCTTGTGATATTTTCGGAACTACAAATTTTTTCTTTATAGAAGAGCAATTCGAATTTAACCGATGCGAAAATAGAGTAAAGTTAAAAATAAAATTAATTGGTTAAAAAAATCAAAGATACTAGAGGCCGAAATAGAGCCTTCCAGATGGAAAGTTGTCTTAACTGAATAATTAAGTATTATTCTAACGAAGATCGATAAAATTCAGTTTGACCAACAACGGCATAGTTTTCCTGAAAATAAAGAATATAAATGTGTTAATTTATTCATTTATTTTCGATATTGCCAATCGTTTTCTTCATTTTAAATTCGCTACCATGGAGATTGGATCAATTGTATCATACGTTGACATGACGTTTTGAATTAGTAAATTCATATGCAATGCGCATATTATATTGAAAAAAGTTCAAACAATAGAAGACGATTTGACATATAAACAGAATTAAAATCTAAAAAAAAAAAAAAAAAAACTGTAAATATCGACAAGAATTTTATGAAGTTGTGCACGGATGCTATCAAATTCGCTCAATAATTATTTGTTGCTTTAAATTGTTTTCAAACAATACTATAGGTAGGAGAGTATTATTTAAAGCGTCCGTGATGGCCTGGTGGGGAGATTTGGGCTTCTTTATAATGTTTTCTGAATACCAGAGTCGATCCTTGAAACGCACAGAGTGTTTGAGAAAAATAAAAACTTATATAATTTTACATGTTCCTTTGGCTGTCAGTTAGCTAATTTTTTGAAAACGGAAATTAATATTTCATCTTTTAATTGCATGAGAATTTCGAACTACCATTTTCCGCCTAATTGATTGAGATCAGAATTCCATCAGAAAAATAATCCAGGATAATTATTGATACTTCTACAAATATATATGTTGAATCAAATCATTCATGTTTTTATAAAGTAAAATATTACTCACACTTGATTTTAGAGATACTTCATTCATTCCAGCTTCATAGAAACATTTTTTAAAAAATGTCTTTCTGTTTAAGTAAAGCCGTTTAGATGTGTGTGGATGAATTTTGTATGTCACCATTTTAACTTTCTTTTTTATGTCTTTCGATTTCACCTTAATTTTCGTATTTATTCCATTAGAAAAATTTTCATATTTTTTTGCCTAACAACGCAGAACAAAGGTAACAAATTCAAAAGCTAGCAAAGACGAAATGCCCAATGTCTATGCTTATGTGGGCCGTGCGGAGAAAAAAAATATAAACTCATAGATTTTTATAGAAAAGTACGCATATTTCTAAAAGTGCAGTATAAAAGGAACAAGTAGAAGGCAGTGGCGTACTGAGGGTAAACGGTATGTATTTATTGTATTGGGCATTGTATTTATTTTCCGCTTCCCTCCACTGTCTCATTCGTCTACTTCTGGCTTTAAAAACTTAAAATACATGAAAAATATTGCCATCAAAATCCCCCCTCCAAGACTGATGCCTTTGGCATTTTTAAACCCCCTACCCATCCTTCGAAACGCCGCTAGTACTGTTTCCATTTTGACAATCGTATCTTTTTACCACTACCATTTTTCTTACTTTAGTGAAAATACCTTAAGAAAAGAGTGGTTTTCGAATTGAAAATTTATAAATGACAAGAATTCTGGATCTCATAGAAGGTTTATTTCTTTTCATAACCACATAAAGAATATTGCTAGTATCGAACCTCGCGAATTTTCTAGAGTTTTTCTATATTCTCTGAAAAATACATATATAAAATTCAGGTACTGCAACTTTGTTGCCTTCGAATCAGACTCGAGCTCGATCTTGATTACTGCCATTTACATATGATTAAGTATCGATTTTGAATCTTTATCGAGAAAACTGAAAAGAGAAGAAAAGGATAAATTCCAAAGATTTAAAAACTCTAAATCTTGTTTCCAATTCATTTCTGATACTTTAACTTTGGCAAGCTCATTACAGAAATGCACCACGACAAAATAAACTTTTAATAAATAGACTTTTATCAATAATAGACTAAAAATCTATTATTGACGAATGTTGTGGTAAATATTTTTTAAATCAAACTTTAACTATGCAGTTTTTGATAGAAACTCCAACACATTAATACTTTAGCGGAACGCAAACGCATTTACCGAGGGCTGTGAATGTCACTTACTTGATTTAAAAATAAATCAATCCTACTATTCGGTTCATTATATTATAAGACCCCACCCCTATTACTACCAAAATCATACCAATAATATGATTTTTATGCTATTAATTATCAGTGGGCTAGGTTCATAGAGTGTACGTTTTCACTCAAATGAGTTCATTGATGTCTGCCAGAATTTACTATACTTTACTTTAAGATAAATAATTAGCAAATTAATACATTTGGAAATAAAAAAAAGTGCTTGTTTCTTTTGCCAGTTTAGTTGCTTCATGTAATTTCGAGATAGTTTCTTAACAATTTTTTAATGCTAAATCTGCAATCCACCATGAATTTGCAATAATTCATCCTTCAGGAAAATAACCCTATTATCACAAGATTTCGTACGATATCTCCACAATGTTGTTCGATATTCTGAAGGCCTCACAATATCTTGAAGATATCACAGCAATATTGTTGAGCGTTTTGTGCTGATAGGGAACTATTAATGCTAGAATAACAACCAAGAATGAATTTGCAATAATTCATCTTTCAGGAAAATGATGTAATATTTTTCTAAAATGTACGCTGCAGTTCAGAGCTATTAACAATGAAAGCCACGTCACGAAATTTATAGGAAGGTATGATTCACATTTTAAACGTCGAAAGAGGAAGTAAATAAGATAACCTACGCAATCGCCAGGTATGAATGGAAGAGAGCATGACTATTCAAATCATGTCATGATCTGGCTAAATAAAGTAAAAAATGGAATATTTATCCTTGAATTTATCGATTGTTTAGGGAGAAATATTCAGATTTCTATTATGAAATCAAGAGGTTTTTGTCTTCTTAATCCAAATTCAGTTTTAATAAAACAACAGTGAAATTTAGACGAATTCTAAATGCAAGCCTCTTTCATGTTATTTTTAGCTTTAGATTCGCTTCATTTACAACAGCCTTCCTCAGCGTTAATTAATTGTTGATATTTCGGTATAAGTCATCTACAGAATTAGTCTTAGAACGACTGAGCATATTAGAACAAATACATCACGCACCTGAAAGTGTGTCTTGTGTGTCGACGTCTACTAATTAAGACTGGCTCTTGAATTTTTCTAAACTTTTAAAAAGTATTGGATAAAAATGCAATTTTTATCGACACTCAACAACCGTTGTTGAATACATACCTATTTCTTCGTCAATATGACAGATATTTAATAAAACACCTTTTTTATAATTATTTTTAATTTATTTATACTTAATCAAATAAATAACATAAATATATAAAAAATAACATTTTATATTTTATTCCCCATTTTTAAAGATAAACTACAAGTTACAACATTTTCCGACGAACAGATTCCATTACATGAGTGCATTTTCCACCAACGTATTTTTTTCAATGACCGCATATAGTGTTTG
>BGPR01000518.1:0-39403 GCA_013235015.1 Araneus ventricosus
TTTACTGGTATTATCTGCATACAGAATCAGACTTTTTTTTCAAAACGCCAATTCAGATCTGTCATAGTCTGGGCCGCATTTGCCGTCAGTGGTGAAACTGAAATTGAATTTGTCAAAATGAATTCATCGTTATATCAGGGTTTGCTGGCAGATAATTTGTTCCTGATATATCTTCTGATAACATCAGGAGATTGAACATTTCAACAAGACAAAGTATCTGTGCATAATTCATTATTCTGAAAAATCCTAGATGAAAGCGGTATCCTACAAAATCCTGGTAAAAACTCTTCAATGGTTATATCGGAGTTCCGACCTGAATCCAATGGGAAAACTTTCGGGAATTCTGGTTCGATATGTTTACAAGAATGGGCGACAGGAGAGAAGCAAATTTTTTCTTAAAACCACAATAAAAATTTCTGGAATAAAATTGGCCCGGATATCTCTCAAGTTCTTTCTGGTTCTATGAATCGACCAGTAATACAAGTAAAAGAAAAATGAGGTTCAAATATCACTTACTAAAGAATAAATCATATCGACGCTATATATTTTCCCAAATCTAACTGTATAGATTTTTAACTAATTGCTTATAAAATCACATTAAGTAATTAAACTTACATTTATTTTTGCTGTGAAAATAATGAAAAATATGATATAAATTTCTAGTTTTTTTGTCATGTATTTTTGCGACTTTATACTTTTTTCGACGAGTGTACCCTAACAAAACAATTTGCCAAATTTTATTTATCTATCTGTTGAGCTTTTTGAATTATCGTGTTTTCAGTCGCGTACACAGACGGACAGAAAGACAGTTTTTTCACCAGCGAATTTCGTCGAAAATGGCTAGAAATCAACAAGTTGCAAACATCTAGCCTATTGCGATTTCGACAGGTAGTCACACACATATAAAATTTTCGAAATTTTAAAAAATACTTTTTTTTTTTCAAACATAAAAATATGGTCTATAATGAGGATATTCCTCAAAACCACGTGGCCGAATTATTTCACCATAACAATACTCTCTTTGTATACTTCGTATATGGAAAGCCGTAGGTTATTTAATTACTAAATATCGTTTTGATTGCCTGTCAATGACAGGCAAAAATTACTTTTTCAGTGGAACCGTGAATATTCCTTGAAAACGTAATTTTAAACTTCAAAATTCTAATAGTCATTTAACTTTGTTCTTTTAGTAGTCTTGCAATCGTTCTGTTGATTGCCAACCGTGTTTTAAGAAACACGAGGGATATTTTGGAACGAGCCTCTTAATTTTTGATCCCTTGAGGTGGCGCCCTTTTCTCCAAAATGCCACACCAGCGGGAGGAAAAAAATTACTTAAGATCTAGTATTAGTCAAAAATAATTTACATCACAAGCCGTTTTATATACTGAATCTGGTCTAACCAAAAAATAAATTTGGCGATAATATCAACAAATTTATTATAAAACATGCAAGAAAATGAAATAAAAATCGCATTTTGTAAACTCATTCTAGTCAGTCGCATAGCAAGTTTTTTTATGAAGTAATCCTTTTTAATAACGTTTTTTGTGTGATTGAAATATTAACTTTATAAATACAAAATCAGCTAGCCGACGTCCAACTTATTTTCAAAAGTGTTTTATTTTTATCCATGGCAAACGGGTCCGGGTGAATTGAACTATATTTTTTCACTCTCATTTCCTCTGACACTTTCTACGCCACCCAGGAGTCCTTCCCTAATAAACAAATAAGAAAAACTGGTCGTAAAATGTTTTCGTTTATTTTCGGCCTTCTTGCCTACATGTTGAATGATGCCTTCAGGCGAAGATGACAAAAGACCACTTTCGACCTTTACTTTCTTTTTCTGCAGCGGCATTTACGTAATGGTAGGGACAAAAAAGATAGCAATTTGAGAACCAAACTGCTTAACGAAAAGAGGGATTCCCTCACCCTTTTTTTCTATTTTTTTTTATTTTTGAGGGACGTTACATTGTCATGGAAAGGAGCTGCTCTCGCGGCAAGCTTGTATTTCATCAAGGCCTGTACCAGAACAAAAGTATCTTATCTCTGCGATCTGTAGCAGTGTTAACCCCATGTATATATTCCCCATTTTTTGTTCTCAATAAATGCCGAGAGAGTCAGCCGGGTGGCCCCATGGTGGGTTCAGATTGTCTTTTCCGCTCTGTGTCCATCTCAACTGTAAAATAGCTATCACGGCTACAAGGCACAGGGTGGTGTTCTGTTCTATTATGGAAAGGATGTGGTGTATATTGTATAGAATGGCCTCAATTCCCATTGGAGGAATTTGTGATGCTTACGAGGCATATGAAAAAATATGGATCCCGAGCAATGCCGTGCCATCAGGAAGATAATAGCAAAACATAAAGTGTAGGAGAAACTGACTCTGCAGAAACTGGATTTCAAATCTGCAGTTTTCTCGCTAATTACTTAAACACTTTTATGTCTCTATCCATTTACAAAACGTTCTACGGTCATTTAAAGGAATTATAGCCTTTAAAAATTGTTCTCTTATGATCACTAAAGGCACGAGATAAGAAATACTTAAATAATGGAAATAATTCAGAAGGAATAAAATTTTTATTTTTGACATCGTATAAATCAAAATACTCGGAATATAGACCATATCTTATTATTTTAATAGGAAATAAGAAGGAACCAGAGAAAATTTTCGAGTTACGAATCTGAGCTAAAAACTTTGCAATTAGCCATCACAGTAAAAGATTCTTTAAAATAATTTCCATGAATTGAAAAATTATCCAAGGGTTATTTTTAAGGATCTGAGGAAAATGACATCAATATTATTATCACAGTACATGTCAACAAAAGTTTAAAAAATAGTATATGCACCAGTCAGTTTCGATTTATTATTATTATTATTATTATTATTATTATTATTTTGGTTTTGTTTCATTAGTTTTCTTTTTCCACGAGAAGTTTTTATGTCTAACAGCACAGTAACTTTCTCGAATAATAATTATTTTTTAAATACTTATCTCAATAATTACAACGCTTTCTAATAATCACAGAAAATTACTTGCTAATTCGTAAAATCTCTTTTCAACTGTACTGTATTAGGGAAAGAATTCTAAAATTTTTCGTGTTCCATGGAAATATTATACATAATTATACATACTCTCGTTAAAACTTTGTCTCTGTAAAGTGAATGTACTGAAATAAAATGAAGATATAAATGTATCACGAAATATTGATACAATAATTAGAAAACTTACTATGATTAACGAACAAATTTATTCTGTATTTTCAGTGTTTGAAACTTTTTTTTTTGTCATTTCCATTAAAGAGAAATAATTAGTTAAGGAATCGATAAATAGTAGAATAGTATTCAGAATTTTTTTCAGAAAAATAAGAATTTTTATATGCTTGAATTGCAAATACTTCTAAATTCAGTGAAAAATGCTTGTTTTTAGTAAATATTTCAAAAGTAGCATTTACATTATGAAATGTTCTACCTTCAAGTTTCAAAGTTGTTCGTCTCATTCTGAACCTTGCGAAATTGAAGATGGATATACTCAAACGAACATGGATAATAAACATTTGGATTAATTAATGTTACTCGTTTCTTTAAAATATATGGTGAGAGATATACTAGGCATTCACGATGTTGTGGACAAATGGTCTCAATTAAAGTTCTGTAAAATAAAGTTTAGACCAAATTTTGATTTAAAGAAAACCTCCATAAGATTTATTTATTTTTCATAAAAAATTTCTATCTTGATATAAATTTTTGTATTTATTTTATTCATGAAATTTGTTTTATTTATATATTATTAATTCTTTGTCCTGTTTCCTCACTATTTTCTTATCTCTTTGATCTTGCATGTAATACAATCTTCCAAGTTTCAGTTAAAAATAAGGTTAATAGAAAATGCGTATTGCACTTCTCAATGAGCAGGCTTGCATATGAAAATATTGCATATGAAATCATCAGTAAAGTCGGCATTTTGTCTCATATTATTGTAGAAAAAGATTTTTTATGCCGTCTTAAAATTTAAAAAAATTTCTTTTCAATGATACTAATTTAATTGTCGTACATTTTCTTTCCTTAATTTTGACAATTTTTTTAGAATATTTTTTTTATATAGCATTTTTAACAATACATTTCACTGCAGTAAAATTAAAACGGTTCATTGCTTCTACAGATAATTCAATCTCTTTGTTTTCTTTAATTGCAGAAAGCTATAAAATGTAGATTCTGTTTATTTTTTCATATTCTTTGCAATCATAAATAGCTCTTCAGTTTTCATCTCATTTCCATAAATTATTTTGTATAATCTATAAACTAACTCCTCATTTTAATGTTAGAATCACATTCGCATTTTTCATGAAGCGAATGTTTCTAAGTATCAAACGAATGAAAGCGTTTCAAGCCATACTATTGACCTCACAACCACAAGATAATTTGGTGAGGGGAAACTCCCCATGGCAAAGTCTGGAAGACGTCTGACTGAGTTACAACTCTTGCGCCTTCCTTGGGAGGAGGCGTGGAGTGTTTCGTGACCCCCTCTCGGTTTAAGGGTTACCGAAGGAACTTCAACCAATCAACAGATTTCTAAGCCAAACACATTATTATTCGCGCCGAACGATGCAGGATAACGAGTGAGATATTCCACAACATTATTCTTAAAATATCGGCCGTTTTTCTTGTGCTATTAGGGTACAGCTTAACCTGCCTCACGTAATCTTCATTTTTTGTTTAAATCTTAGAAAAATATTTATTATCTATACAACTTCATTAATATCCTTAGCAAACCGACAATTTCGATAACCAAAAATTAAAATTTCTCCTTGTTTTGCAAACATTTTGGGAATGAAATACACCGTATTGAAAACAGTAATGACCAGTAAGGATAGAAAGCCTAAAATAAATTAAACTAAGGCCATTGCACGTGTGGCCATTAAATTGTTTAGGAAATTTCTTTTTTACTAATGCCTCGTTTAGAAGCTTTCTAGGTAACGACCACTTTGAACAGTAATAATGAATTTTATGAAGGTTGAACATCCTGAATACTCATGTATACTTCTAAATTAAATACGTAATTTAAATTGAATTTCGATGATAACTATTCGAAGATTCAAGTTAAAAAATTTCAGTTTGTGCATGAACTCTCATCATTTTGTTTCTCTTAGATAACAAAAGCAATTAAGCTCTTACAATTCCGATATCTTTCTGAATATTAACGGTATTGAACTGGGATTTTTATATAAGTTGCCCTATATATCTGGCTCTTAAGTTATGAAAGAAAAATTTCGCCCCGTTTCGCACATGAGCAGTAAAAATTTATTTACTGTAAATGCTCATATTTCCTTAATGTTCGAAGTATTTAATTGAGATTTTAATACAGGGGCTTTTTTATATATTGTCAAGTTTACGAAAAGCCATGTAATGTTATGAACAAGAAACATAACCACTGATGAAAGTTTCATCTCGTTATCAGCTCTCTGTGAAACTGGACGAATCAAAATCCCTTCTCGTCCTCATCACTTTCTGGGCTCTTCCTAATTGAATTGGTTGAAGTTAAAAGGGTACTTCTGCATCCTCGGCGGAAATTACATTTTTATTTTCGTTTTTAATTTGATGAAGGTAAATGCAACTTTTGTGTAAAAACGGAGCTTCTACCATTCACAGTCACGTTTTGGTACAGCATCAAAGTTTGTATATGATGTTAGACGTAGGCTTCTTCGCAAAAGAGTCCTTTTAATATCAATATAGCACTTCTCCGCTAGATGACAGAAGTACCCTTTTAACATCAATCGATTGAATTGCCTTCGTGACCGAATCTTTACTGTAAAATGTGAATTCTGACGATAGTATGTCCCACGGTTCTCAGTCACTGATTTCGAACCATAGTATCCATGCTGACTCTAATTTTTTAGTATCTTAAAAATTGTGCATTATTTTTGGACACCCGTGTAACTGAAATTTTGTCAGGAAACGTGGACGATATCTGAGTCATCATCTCAGTTTCCAAACTTCCATACTAGATCAATATCACTATGTTTCACCCACAATAGTATAATTATGAGCTAGGTCTTCATACACGGCTGATCAGAAACGGAAGCGGATGATGAACTAGCAACCCTCTAGGCTTGAAGGCATTAGCCCACATAAATACATTTTACAACAATAATATTTGCTTGGAAATTTTAATTTAACTTTATATATTGCTACATTTTTTCCGACTTATTCAATCAACTAGAAAATTACCCGTCATAGTATGAAGAGTGCAAACTGCTTCTTCATTCGAGAGATTTCCCGTCAAATTTTACGTGTTAAAATAGATTCAAAAAATAAATAGATATATATGCGAGAGAAATGTTTAATATTGATTGAAAACAAATAAAATAAACATTTGTTTTATGACGGGAAATATTTTTTTTAATTTACATATTATTTACACTACTTACATATTATTTACACTATTTCTCTGCTTGTCAAACGTTGCCAAAAAATATTATCAAATTATATCATCACGATTGCAATAAATATTGAGATGCATCGTGGCGTCCAAACGCGCATGATATACCACTGAAGTAATTTATTACTTTCTATTAAAAAACGGAAATTAATTCGAAATATATGATTAATATCATTTAAAATTTCTCGGGAACTATTGATCATAGCGAGATATATTTTATATCAATCAATAGCAAATTTTATTTCAGATTTTAGAGCTGTTAAATTTGAAATTAGAACGATAATTACTTTTTTAAATTTAAAATTACTGAAATTTTGGTGCTCTAACAATGAAATAATGCTGTTTAACGTCTCGTAGTGCTATGGGCGAATTTTATTGTTGGTGAAGTCAGAGCGTTACCGGATCAGTGAGAGACAGATCTGGGCTATTATATTAGTAATTCCTATTAAACCGGGTGCCTTGGTGAGTTGGTTATAGTCTCGGTTTTGGAAGCCGGCGGTTATGGATACTGCGATTAAACGATCTTCTCTATTTTACGTTGCCCTCATGCTTATAAAATTTTTCATCACAAGGCATACTTTCTCATAATAATTTTGTGTGAACGGCAGATGACAACTGAAATGTCGGCCTCGTCTTCTACCAATACTCCTTCTTTTCTGAGGCCAATCAAGAATAATTAATCAAAAATTAATTATTACACATGAATTTTACGTTTTCTTCGAAATATAAGACTTTCGTACACCTTTCAAATTTGTCAAATTAATTGAAAATAATTTATGAAATTTCTCCATTCCTACATATAACTAAATTGTGTAATTTCTATTATTTATTATACATGGATGAATCTTGGACCAGAACTTTTCTAGAAATCTTTATGCAAAAATGGCAAATATATATTAAATATCATATCAAGAAATGACCTGCAAATTTTTAGTTGGGTTTCAACAGCATAATTTTTTAAAAAATATTTCTGAAAGTATAAATGCCCCTGAGTCAATTTAATTTCCTTTCCTTTGATTTCAAATGTTATCAATGAAATAATAGTAAATAAAGATTTAGAGCTGCAAATCTCTTCTTTTTCTCTGTTCCCGGAGTTCCGGGCAGAAAAAGTGCTACTCCTTTTCATTAACGCTATCACATTCCTAGCAGACGCGGTCATTGCTTACATCAGCAATTTCCAGAAAGGTCAGTTTTTGAAAGGTCAGTTTTGATGTACGGATTACTGCTTTTCAATATATGAGAAAATAGAACATACTTTTACTCTAGTAGTTTTATTTGTGTCTACGAATATGCAAACACATTTTATTACATTTCAAAGAAGTAGAATTAAAAGAAGTATGATATCTACCAAATTTTCAAAGGATTCAAATAATTCAAAACAAGTTATGTTACGCTTCATTTTTTATATTCGAACTTTATTTTTTCGTATTTCACGTCAATTTATTACGAACAGAATAAGAAAGTGGGTGTGTTTATTCTTGCGCCAAACAAATAGTGTAAAGAATAGGCAGTTGCATCATACATATAGCTGCTTCAGCTTAACGCTAAAAGATTTCTTTCAACTAGAAAAGAATTTATCGAATAAATTATGTAATACTTAAAAACAGTGGCATTTTTTTCAACATGAAACTTGATAAAATGCTAGAAACAATTTTCGTGTCAAGAATGAAATTTCTAAAAGTGTGTTTACATGAATTTAATGAAAATAATTCTATTTCAAGATCTACTTATGAAAATTAATCTTATAAACTCATAATCTACTGAAGTTATTTTTTAAATAAAATTTCTGCAATAATTTAACAATAGAATTCTGGATTATGAAAGAATTTATGTCTAAAAAAGTAAATGAAACTTCTGATACCATTACTTCTTACAGTTTACGTTCACTTAATAGAATCGGTTATAATAATCAAAATTTAATGCATCCCTTAGACTCCAGCAGTTTAATACTTTTTTTCTTTATTCTGGGATGGGGTAAGTTTATTTTTATGATGGCTACTTTTGAAAACAAGATGGATAATATTTTTAAATCAATCTTATTAGCGTTTTTATGTTTGTGTTTGGTTTTCCTCTTTCTTTTGAAATAATCATTTTTGATGTACAGATCTCCTTTGTCTTTTGTTGGGAAATTTCGGGGTGAAAGAAGCTATATTTGGCGTAATGCAAGCTTCTTACAGGAAAATTTCCCAATTATTATTTTGAATCCATTCCCGAATAAAGTCCTTGGCCCTTGAAAAAATGTACTAGAATGGATTCCTTGTTTGTTTTTTTCGATTCCCTCTGAGTTTATCTTTATTTTTTGGCTTTCTTTGAATGATATTGATTTCCATTGTTCTTTGTTTTTTGTTTGCGGCTGCAATTGCGCGCGACTTAAACATTGTTTAAATTTTATTATCTAAATTTTATTGTTTAAAAAAATTGTTGTTTTTGTTTAAAGTTTAAGTTAAATTTTTAAAAAATTTATTCTAATTTTTCTAGTTGATTGTTTTTGAGCAGTTTAATACTCCATGGTATTATCTAACTTTGATTAGTCGCGATAGCCTTATGACGCGAAGCCTAATTTTTGATTTCAAGATGGCACGAATTCTGCTTCAAGTCTTGATTCTGCAGATGTTGTCGCAGAATCAAGGGTTTCATGCACATAAAATATGGTAAAATGTCAAGTATCGAGATATAGTTCGGGTGTTGAGTACCCATGGGAATGTCGCCTACATTTCCAAAACTACTATCCGATGTCTCACACCAACCTTCCTCGTGCTACTTCAGCTATCTCACTTGGCGTCTGTCCCATATGAACTAATCCCACACTATCCAATTTCTCTTCATGTAATATCAAAACTAGAAATCTATCATACAAAATGCAAATCATTCTCAATGTTAGTTTTATTTTCAAGTAAAACCCCTTTTAAGCACGGAAGTGGATAATAAACCTCTTATTTAAATCGGAAAATAATCTAACTAAATATAGTCTTTAAGCATCAATCGTACAAATAGTTAAAATTTGTAAATTATAACTCTTGAACACTGATAAATGCGCAAATAAAGGAGATTTTAAGAAATATATAGCTTTAGCGATTCCCATGAACTATTGCATTGTAAAGAGATTTAAATGAAGTAAAGGTTTTTATTTCAAGAATAAAAATTACAAAAAAATCTACTCCAGAAATAATTTATAAAATTATCAATACAGTGCAAGTTGCACTAAAATAGGTATGTCCTCGTATGAATAGGAAAATCTATATTACCCTTATTTATTTTTTTTTTCTTCTTTCACTAGAACTAGAAATGGCAATCAGTTTAACGAAAATTCTTCCAAAGTATGTGTAAGCAAGGAAAATCATCATATATATATATATATTTAGAGTTTATATTTTCATTTAAAAATAACATCCCAGCAAAGCAAACAAAGCTGATGTTTGTACTTTTCAAAAGTGTTATCTAGTTCTTTCGGGTTATGTTGAACTTCCTGTTCTTTAGCGTTGATTATAAAATGTTCTGTTATAACATAAAATGCTAATTGCTATGTGAAATTATACAAATCAACAAGTTTCGTAAATTTCTTTGTCGCATGGTGCTGTAACCTTTTATGACAGTTTTGGAACTTTAAATCTAAATGACAATGCTTATTTGATAAATATTATTTGATTAGACAATATCTTTCGTTGAAACTAGCTGAAAACAGACCGTAATATACGTATGAGCATGTATAGATATAAAGAGTGAAATGATTTGAAATATTGTTATAATTTCATTTTTAATAACAATTAAATAATCTTGTGTTATTTTCCTAAATTTAAGAAAAAAAAAACAGAACATACCAGTAGTTATTGGAGACATAAAAGTATTGAAATGATTAATACAAATATTTCCTATGAAAAATTTAAACTAAATTATCGGTTATTACTACCAGAACATAAATGAAATTTGATATTAAAAGCAAGGATCGAATTTCGGAATATTGTATGTAAGCGTGCACTCATTCCTTCTTTTTATTCTTTATGTGCTTCGAAACTACATAAATTTAATGTGTGAACAAACTGAGAAGGTTATATTTTTGAAATATTCAATATCTTGAAATAGAACAAAGCATCTTTTATTTCGCTTGAAAAACAATATTATATATTTGTATATATTAGTAGCAAAAATTAAAAAAAATATGAAATGATTAAACTATATAAAATATTAGAGTTCATTTCAAATGTAAATAAAATTATGATAATCAATTTTAAAATAAATCCTTAAGGAAAATTAAACAAGTAATTATCGTCAGCAAGTATGTTGTTAAAGCTTATAAAATAATTGTCGAAACCAAGATGAGAGCTGACTTTTAGATTTGATGTGATTTTTCTTATTTCTCTTAAATGTTCAGAAATTTGAGGACGCAGATTAAAATTACTACTATTCTACTATTACTACTAATTTCTACTATTAAAAACTAAATAATTACTATATGTTTAGACAGGCCATAACAGGCACTGAATAAATTGTACATCACTACAAGTTTTACTACGCTTATAGTAGTAATAGTAGAATATAATTTTCTTATATAAGATTTTAAAATTAATTGTCTTAGTAAGGTTAATTAACATATTATTTATAAACAAATGCTTTTAATTTTTTATATGAAAATATTATTTATTGATTCTTCAAATAAAATTCTATATTTCAAAAAATTTTCAAATGAAGAAAATCTAATTTTTAAATATTTCTTTGAATATATTTCAACTCTAAACAGTAACTGCGTGTAAAATTGAAAGAAAGACTTTACAATTTAACTTTCAAATTTCAGAACTTACTTTTTTCCGTAAATAAATATCTGCCGTGGGGGAATGAGAGGAGATCTTCACAAGTTTAAGATGGTGTGAACAGTTGCACTCATCACGGATGGCAAGAACAATAAACAGTGGTTACAATAACATACTTATCGCTTCCTCTTCTCCAAACCGCACATACCGCCCCCTCTTGCTGTTATCGTTTGGTGAGGCGGCGGTTCAGCACGTCCGCCAAGAACGGTGCAACAGTTCGTTTTGGCAACGAGTCCGAAATTGTCGTTCGGAAAGGGGGTGTTGATAATTTTTTTTGCGCAGGCGCGCTTCTTTGCAACTCGCGTGCTAGGAGAGGGCAGCGCAAGATAGCTTTTGAACTTTTTGATATCGGTACGGATTATAAGTTTATCTCCACCAAGAGCTTCTTGTCTTGCGCAGGTCGGAGAAACCTAAGCGCGTCAATGAATGTGCCCTTTGAGTTCAGAGAGACATTCTACAGTCTGTGTCGAGCGGAAATTGCATTTGAGGGACTCCATTGAAAATTTATTTGATAAACGGCTGGTCTGATAAGTTGCTGCATCGTTTGCCTTCGGCTTTAAGCCAATTTCTTCTCTGGAATAACAAAGGCTTAGAGGTCGGTTAGATTTAATTCGCGATCTATTCTTAGTAAGTTTTAAATCGCTCTTTCTAAGCGGCGATTGTGCTCATTTGTGATGCAAGGAGGCTAAGAGTTAGGAGTAATTGAATGCCAAGCGAATCTGTATTGGAAGCTAAGAAAAATAGATTTGTGAGGAAAGATAAATGAATAATTTATCGTTAATGCAGTTACTGAGCTTCTGATAAATATTGGAATTCTCTTTAAGTAATCCGTCAAATTTCTGCTTGTAGTCTCAAAAATCGGCAAAGAGATAGAAGTGGTTTGAAATTAAAGAGAAAAATTTAGTAAATATATAAAATTTGTTGTATTATCAAAATTGAAAACAAGAACTGATAAGAAATTTTCTGAGAAAAAATGCATTTTGAAATTCTTAAACTAACTTCGATTGAGTTTCGGACACAAAATATATTTGTCGTATATAATAAATTTTTAGTCTGTATTGTGAAAATTCTCTTTCTAGTGTCAAAATTACATTGTTTCGAATAAGGAAAGCTGTTGTATACCGCAAACATTCGAAATATAAATGAAAGGTGAGAGCTCATTTGGTTAATACTTTTTTATAATTTTATGTCATTATATCGTTATGATGAGCAGGTCTCAAAGAAGTCATGCATTAGAGGTAGAATAATATATTATTAATTTTTTTTGATTAAATGACAAGAAAAATAACTAAAATTAGTTAAATGTATTAGTTTCTTTTCATGAGTTCAAACAACCCAACAGAAGGTTAGCAGCAGCTGAAAGTTTTGTTTAGATTTTATGTAACAATCAGTTGGAGATTAATCAGGATTATTCATTATCTTAAATGCAGAATTTGAATTATTTTCATTGGGTTTATAGAAACTTGTTCTGAGATAAAATGTCTTTTGTGGAAAACATTTTCAGAATAAACCTTTTTTATTTTTGTTTTCCGGAAACATAATAATGCCTTTATAAAATAGTAATGCCATAATTATCTAAGAAAAAGTCCTAAATTTTCTTTGTTTTGATCTCGGTACATGTAGTGACATACGGAAGCGACGAATGCATTCCTACCACATCTAGCATGGAAATTTTCATCCTCTTTCTAGTTATAAACAGAATTGTAAAGCGAAGCATTTTGCTTCCAAGGTAGTGCGTGTAAAATACCGAAATCACCAAATTGCACTCCTTTTGACTGTAAGTTATTCATATTTTAAAAGTAGAAGCTTGAGAGTGAAACTTAAACATTTCATAATGGTCAAGCTTGATTAAAACCTAAACACCCATTACACTAGGAATCAATTTAGAACTTGACGGCCTGGCCTATTCATTAGACCACTTTTTAGTGATTTCTCCTCATATAGCAACTTCCGGAATGAATATTTTGGTATTATTCATTCTGTATGTCATGACTTACCATCAGAGATCTAAGTTTTATAAAATTTCGAGTTTTGGTTTACAAATTTGGAAACATCTGTGTGAAGCACATAATAGTAACTCATAAATTTTTTTAGCAATCTACGATAATCGACAACTGAATGTTCAGCGCACAATGTTCACACATTAAAAAGCCATCAAGCAGCCTACACACCTTTTCATCATTTTTGACTGCTTTCGAAAATTCGTAGGACTCTAGAACGAAAGCTAGCCTGGATGAAATACAAAAGATAGCTGGTACCACTAACACATTCCGGAGCTGTTTTCATTCCCTCTCCCCCTTAAATTCAAAGAAACGATTAAGTGTTTCCGCGCAATACATGTCAAAGAAAACTGTCTGTTAGGGGGACACTAAAAGGATAGCTGATGATGAATGGATGAAATCTTAGAGATAGATGAAGTGACGAGCGCTGGGTGACTCACCTACCTTCGCTTCCAATTCGATTTTGAAAGCGCTGTGATGAAATTGTTTACCGTCTTCAGTCTTATGTTTCAAATACTGAGCTAAGACAATTTCATTACTTATTTTAAGATGTTTTGTCTCTCGAAGCGCAGACTGCGCGTAATGTGAATGATTGTAATTTATTTAATATTTCAAGCTTAAAAAGTTAGTTCTTCAATTTCTTATGAAAAACTAAGCTACTTATTTCTGTATATAGTCAAATAAATTGTTTTTTGATAAAAAAAGATCGGCTATTTTCTCAGTCTGAAGGTACAGACTAGAATCCCACTGTTGCTACAATTTATATAGCCAGTCTGTACCGTCAGACTTAGAAAATAGCCGATCTTTTTATCAAAAACAATTTATTTGGCTATATACAGAAATGAGTAGCTTAGTCGATCATAAGAAATTGAAGGACTAACTTTTTAAGCTTGAAATATTAAATAAATTACAATCATTCACATTAAGCGCAGTCTCCCTCGAGAGACAAAACATCTCAAAATAAATAAAACCGTCTTAGCTCAGTATTTGAAATATAAGGCTGAGAACGGTCAACAAACTCATTCCAGCGCCTATATCTTAACGACTCTAATACAATGAAAACGAATTTAACAATGCGGAGCTAAATGTGTGTGCATTTAGAAAACTGAAGGAAAAATTGTGTTTAAAGATAAGAAAATTTGATGCGTTTCTTTTGGCATGAGGTGAATATTTTTCAAAATGAAAAGCTTTAGAAATACGTCTTTCCAATGAAAGGAGAGATAACATCGTTTTGAGCATACAATTTATCCACTCAGGACACTTGCTCTAAAAGATGCAATAAAAAATTACAAATCATATTAGCATTTCATACAAAAACTGATATATTATAAATGAACAAAACTTTAACATATTTGCTTTCAGGTCCAAAAAAAAATTCGAATGTTCATATATCTGAACCTTTAATAATGTTAATACACGCAATAAGAAATAGCATTCTGGTCAATGAAATCCTCAATATATTTGCAAAAATTCCAAACGAATTAACTTTTAAACTACTTTAAAATGGCTCTTATTGGATGACAACGCTTAACTCTAAATGCAGTAGGGTAAAAGATTGTTCAATTGCCTTTTTTATTCACTGAACAAACTGTTATCATATCAGGAAATGAAAATAATTTTACTTTCAACAATGGAATACTAGTTATGATAATGCTAATTTTAAATTTTTGATTATTTCTGTGCAACTGTTCCTTAAAATAGAGAACTTTCCTTTTGAAATGCACGGATTTTATTTCTATTTCTTCAAAAATTCTATAAAGAAATAAAGTGCTGTTTACCACATTTATCCTTAAATGTCTTCTAGTTTGGTTTTTTTTTAATATATCGTATAAGATCCTAATACTGATTTCTTTGTAGTTGAAGTCCAATTCACCATTATTTATAGGACACTAGCTTATATACCCGGCGTTGCTTGGGGTAGAAATATTTCCATGTCTAAGCACTTATAACACTTTGAACTTAATTAAACAGTTTTTCACAGTGCCGTATTTTGTTGATTTTATTTTGCCCTCTCCTGTGTCTCTGACCCCTCAGCCAGCAACTAAACTAATCTCTTCTTTTTGTGTCCGTACTTAGAACCACTTCACACGAGTCTGACAACCCTTCGATTACATCTTCCTATCCCCATCATTGCCACGGAAGCAACGGAAATACTTCATATCATGTTTTTTATGTCCCTGTGTATTCTCTTCTATTAGTTGTTTGTGTGCCTGACTGGAAGCATCATTCCTTATTTTTCTCCCTAGTCCCTCTCCCTTGGGTAGGAACGGAACTCGGTTAACGCTTAATGATTTTACATACTGACAGTGGCACTCGTGTCATACTATAAGTTTTCTACTCTCCTCCCCCCCTTTTCATCATCGCATAACTTGCGTAAACGCTCTGGACATGGCATTTGACTTTAAAAAGTGTCATAAACTTATTAACGTTTTGTCAACATGGTTAGTGGTACAGCGTGGATAAGTGGCGCCCAGAGAATATGATTTTCTTACCCCAGTCGTCATTTCCTTAGCAAGCGCAAATGGCCTTCTGGATCTTATATTATTTTTACACAGCCTAATCATATTTTGCTTCAAAAACTGGCAGAAATGCACTAATGTTTTGGCTCCATGCGGCCTCCTAAAACTGGAATCTGCGGTATCTATACTTCCCGGTCGCTACGCCGCTGCATACTGATTAGGATCATTCAAAACTTTGTGAAATTTAAACGAAACACCGCGTGGTAAATAAATTGACATCATTGGATATTTTAGTGCATATTAAAAGCTACGAAATGAAAACGACGACTACCTTGACCAAAAAACACGTGAATAAAGGATTTGATGAAAAAATAAATTAGTTTGAATTTTATTTTATAACAACAAAAGCATTGTTGTGATTTGAGTTTATAGGGGATTTTGAAACGTTAATTAAGGTTAGAGAAAACATTGCAAAACAATTAAATTGGTATCATTAAAAAAATAATTTTTTGCTTTTTAAGGTGACACAAAAATAACTTTTGTTCCACAAGAATTTCAGAAGTTATTGGCGAAAAACGTCTAAAAATAACATAATTTTCGTTATTTAATTAAATAAATAAAAATCTAATTCGAATTTTAAAATAATTTTTGCGGTTTTAGCTCCCTCTTGTGCCGATCGATCCCAGTTCCAAATTTCGTGGCCGTAAGTCTAACGGTTTGAGCGTGCATAAAGAACCAGAAAAAAGAAAAAAAAAAAACGCATAAACACACATACTTTCCTCTTCTATATATATAAATAAACTATTTTAATTGCCAAAATGTAGTATTATCCTGCAACGAAAATTATATTAGCAGGAGCTAATTGACTCTGAGGGTATGAATCAAGCATAGGTAAACTTTTGATAGGTATGCAGTAATAAATGGAAATCCCATTTCACATTTAACGGATTTCGAATTTCAACGCTTTGTCGTTCTCAGAAACCAACGCTGATGCTGAGGTAAGAATAAATAACGTAGTATCTATGATGAGGAAATCAAGGCCACTGAGAAATGCATGTCAATGTTAGATCCATATTATAATAATACAGGGTAATAATTGTAATAAAGTTTATCGACTGAATAAGGCTCCAAAATATCAACAGAGCATTAATGAATATTTATTAATTTCAGAACCTTCTATGTCATGTATTCACGAAGAGACTTCAAATCTTTGTTCTGCAAAATTAATTTATAAATTTTACAGCATATTTCAAACCTAAATCTATAATCAAAAAATTAAATACACATAAATGAAAACTTTCAGTTTTTAAATAACTTTCTAAATAGCATCTTTTGAATTATAAACAAGCAAAAAGTTTAGTAAATATATATCGTCGAAACGCAAGGATAAAATCTCAAAAAATAATAAAATTTGTAACAAGAACATATTTATTTGACAGAAATAAAAACAGCTATCAAAATGTCAGCTGTTTTTATAGTACTATTATGATGAAGACAAATATCGTTAATGTACTGTGATGTTATTTCAGTTTATCTATGATTTAGTTTGTCATCGGTTAGGGTGTTTCTTCTGAGCTTAATATGATTCATGAAAATATCTTTAAAATTGAAGATTATACGTCTTTTCAAGACAATTTAGAATAATTACAACATGAAGATAAAGTCCAACATTTCAAGAAAATGGAAATAACATCTGTATTAGTGAATAAATAATATTAATTTAATATCGATGTGCTTTAAATTTCTCGTGCTATCATACGTTTATCAAATAAAAAATATGGAATGAAGCACATCGGGGTGTATTAAAAATGATAAACAATTTTTTGTTATATTATAGTTTCAGTTCCTAACACATGTTGATGGTATTACTGATAATATGAATGATAAGATTGTTTAGAATTGTCCTTAAATATTTTGAAACGTTTCTTAAAGGGAAGTTTCATTTCTCATGTAGAACAAAACAATTTAATCTACATTATACAACGTAAACCCATTCAATGTTAATTATTGTTAACGCAATTATTACTGTTACTATTATTGTAATGATACTACAAAGAAATTCTTTATTACAACTATGCTAAGGTTTCTTCATTATCTGCTCCTAAATATCTATGTTAATTAAAATGCATTTAATGCTCAATTGTCTGGGATCATTTTTTCCCTCAATATCATAACGAATATAAGATATTTTTATATCTGTCCACTGCACTTATGCAAAATTTTAAAACATAAAGCAGTGCTTTCCTTTTCAACGCTATGTACATTTTTATAATAGCTCTACTAAATGAATGTTAATAAATTTTCTATTTATTTTCCTGAACAATCGAAAGCAATCTTTTATCTTTTTTTTTTACTTCATACGCAGAGTGACTCCCCAAGATATTAAAATAATACTGTGTGAAACAATACTTTGTAAAGTAGTTAGACGTTAAAATGCATTATGCAAAAAAAATCTTGAATCATCTTATAGTCCTAAAAGTGATATTAAGCTTATTCATCTAAATCAAGTGTCATGAATAAGAAAACAGAAAAATTCATTGCAAATTGCGCACAATGTTTCGTAATTAAACGTGAAAATAAATTGCAAAATAGTGGACATTCTCTGGTTAAACACCGAAATTGAACTGGTTTTTATCATGAGTCTTAGAACTGATTCCGAGGCATATATTTTTCTAAGTATCGTTCTTCTGTTTAGTGAAAGTCATGGTCTTTTCAAATAAAGAAAAGGAAAAAATAACTTTAGAGTACAGTTTTTGATTTAAAGCTTTGAAAATTAATGTTACACCTTATTGATTTGTTTCAACCTACAAAAATGTTTGTTTTTAATAGTTAACTTTAAAGAAGAATAATCAAAAAGAGATTTAGTCTCAAAGTAGATATTTAAATAAATTATTCCATATATTAGGCACAGAAATCACTGCAGGCATAGTTCACATAAAAAGAAAAGTATTTTATGATGCATGCTATTACGTTTTTAAGAACTAATGGCACAAATGACAAAGAAACATCATTCAAAATTTTTTCTCATCAAAATGTTTCTCAGATATGGTTAGTTCCAGATTTTCTAAATTCTTAGCTGAAAAATAAACATATTTTATTTTTTGTGAATTCTTTTCTGAAATAGAGCGTATTGAATTGATTTAAATCCCCTTCTCATTTTTTTCTCTCAAGCATTTTAAATATTAAATTGATCACTTTTTCTTTTTTCTAGTTTTCGGAATTTAAAGAATAAGTATACTTTTTTAACACAAACCATTATTAAATTTGAGTTTTTATTTTATGTTGATGCAAGCAAAATTTCAAATCCATTTTTTTTTTCAAAATATTCCTAGAATGATGCTGAAGGGGAAAAAATCTGAAAATAAAGATTATCTATTTCTTAGTTTTCAAAAGTACTATTATATAAATTATTACACGGTTTTTCAGTGCAAAATGTACGATATCTATTGAAAGATTGTGAGCATTATCAATATTTATTTGGCGAACTATGGAAACATATTATTTTAAAATTCTCTGTAATAGGTTTTCTCTTGAGACAAAGCCCTGAGAAAAGTTATAAATGCTCACCATTTTGGCTTTATGCCTAATTTGAAGTACTTTATTATTCATGATTATCAACACAATCAGTTCTAACAGAATTTAAAGAAACTTTTCCGCGCCTTTTCTCAGAAGGAATTTAAATTTTCTCAACCTTAAAAGAAAACTACATTTTAGTAAAATATTAGGTCATAAATAAAATGGTCTGCAATTTCCCAGGTTATAAACCTTTAGCTGCTATGGGTTTAAATTATGGCTAGCTGTCATACAAGTAGAGTTTTGATATTTATAACAAAACTCATTCGTAATATTTATTATGGAAATCTTCCTCCTGCAATAAAACTCCACCAGGTTTTCCACAAAGAATAAAAGAATAAATCGGATTTCGGCATTAAATTTGTTATGAAGTACTAAATCATGATATAAAACTTTTCAAAGAATTTTGTATGCAAAATGGATATCAATAGGTTCGTTGATGCACCGAAAGGAAACGAAAACTGCTAGAACACAAAAAGTGAAAAAGTAATTAAAACTAAAAATGAAGCAATTGTTTTTCTTCTGAAAGCACAGTTTGCTTTTATAATATTAGATAGTCATAAAATTCACCCATTAAATAAATTTTTAAATTGATTTCGGCCATTTTATAAAAACTTGCTAGTGTGAAGGAAAACATTCACTCCAGCTGTTATCTTTAATGAGTTTCACTATCAAAATGAAATCTTAAGCTATCGAAGCGGTATTTTCGTCTAGAAAAAGAATCATAAAAGAAAAAGTCTTCTCGATTACCCATGATGTTTCTTTTCGACTCTTATATGAACAAAAACACTTCAGTGATCGAACAGAACTTGTTTTGCTTCATCAGTATCGTAGTCATTCTTGCAGTTATTATTGTTATTGTAGGGATACGAAAGGATATTGATATCGATGACCGTTTATTGTATATTTATTTTACATTATGAACTTATCTCTGTCAAATTAGATTTTTACAATGAATTGCTTTAAAAAGAAAAAGATGCACCATTTGATAATCATATAAGTTTAATAGCTAGATTTGTACGTCAGTTTCTTCATAATAAATAGAGCAACAACAGAAAAAAATCAAAAACCAAAAATTCAACTATAGTTTACTTTTAATCATAATAATACACACACATTGAGAAAATATTCAAAATTGACCAGTAATAATACACTTTTCTTAAGACTTGCGAAAGAAAAATATATCATCCTTTATAAAGTTTGATATCACTTTTTAAATGAATCTAAAGAGACCGTTAAGTCTTTTTATAAGTGAAACCATGAATAACTTAAAACATAATAAACTCTTGTTATTAATGACATACTAATTAAAGTAGTATATAACTAATACTGCTCATATAACGGCATTCTATATATTGCCATAGTATAATTGTATAAATTATTTTGCTGAAATAAAATACATTTTGTAATTCTGATTATTTAGTAATATATGCTCAACTCAACAAAAATAATTATTGAAAATAAATATTTTTGTTATAAATATTAATTACAATAAATGCAGAGGGATTCATGGTATTCATGAGATAAAATCTCTGATTAATTTCATAAAAGCAAAACCATATCAAATGACTATAGAGCACTGGATTTGAATAAAAATGTTACTGATTATTGAGTTTCAGAAAGTGTAACATAATGGACGGTTCATTGGTTAACTAATTATGCATTTTTAGAAAGTTATATTTATATAGTTTTCTGGACAATGATAGAAGCTTCAATGTATTTTATTCTAAATTTTGTGATATTAGATTTCTGACTGTGGCTTCTGGAGTTAACTTTTTCATTCTTTTACAAGTGTTGCATTTCATTTGCAAAAAAATATATTATAAAAGTTCCAAATTTAAGCAATTATTTGACTATTTATTTTATATTTCACTTCAAGCATCATGTGCCTTTATTTATTATGAAATACTAATTTATTTTATATTCCATTTAAATAGCCAATCATGTGTTTTCAAGAATCAAAAAAATTCTGTCGAATTAAATTTTCTTTTTAAGGTACTTATTGTTAGAAAAAAAATCCGTAACTTGTCTAAATCCCATCACTATATTTGCATCTCCGAAAAGCTAAATCACGCATGAACTAGTTGACGAAAAGTAATTTGAACCTCTCTATCTGAAATAAATTACCTATTACCGGTTCACTCTCTGTTCTGTTGAAAAGATGCAATTTTTACATTTCCTTTGTTTACTTGTTTCATTTTCCAATATGACAGTGCAATTGACAGCAATATAAATCCATTATCCTATTACAAATCGTCATCAATCTGAGCACAAATCCATTTATATGCATTCATTACTTATACATACGCACTCTGATTCATTATTTTTCCAATTAATTAAAATTTTGTAGTGATGATTTTTTATTTTCTGTAAACAAATTGTGCCTAAAATTAAACAAATTTATTTTCAAATTTTTTAAAAAATTCTCGTTCTCTACCTTTGCTTCGAAAAATTCAATTTAAAGAAGTTTTCCTAATTTTTCTGATATGAGTTTTCTTTTACGGGTTTCAAAATAAAATATTTTCATTAAATTTATTTTTCTGACTACCATGTTTTTCATATTTTCGGAACTCTAATATTCCAATTTCACATTAATATTATAGATAGAAAAGTGAAATGAAATAGAATCAGTCTACATGAAACACAATAAATGAACATTCTGACAAAATTTATATTACTAATTTTTAAAATTAAACTCTCGTTTGTCAATTAATCTTTAATTAAGTTGGATATTATGTAAGCTTTGGAAATAATAATATTTTATTCAATCATCAATGCATTTTTCACTGTCACTCAAGTTAACGGAATCAAATCATACAATCTGAATCGAAATCAGACTAATGTACAAATAATAAGTTCTAGAAGGCATACACAGAATAAATTACGTAAAAAACAGCATATATATTCTAGTAATTGCTATTATATAGCTGCTTATGAAAACAAAAGTATCTGCTTCTGCTGATATAAAATATTTCATTTCTCACAGACAAATGTTTGAAATGTACAAATGATATTATTTATGAAAACAGAGACGGTTGAACGATAACAAAAGAAAACATTGTAAACATTAAGAGAGCAGGCATGAAAAACTATCAAATGCTGATTTTCTTGACAAATACATCGTAATTAACAATTAAATACTAATTACTTCACAACAGTTATTTTTTCTTTCCGAAGTCCTCTTTTTGACATCATATAGAGATCTAAATTTTTAAAGCTAATATACAATTCTGATTCGCATTGCTGTTAGACGTGTGCGATATAGTGACTATTAATGTGAAAAGGAGAAAGATTTTATATTTCTCGAAGAATGGAATTGTTTTCTTTTCTGTGAATTGAGAAATTTTAAATGCATTACAGAAAAAATTTCTTAATTAAGGGGGAAGGTTCATGGTTCTAGGTAGTACTTTTTAATTGAGTTGAAAGGTATATGGTTCTAGATGATACTTTCTAATTGGGGAAAAGGTACATAGTTCTAGACTAGTAGTTCTGTGAGCAGTAGACCTCGCTCCCCCCAAATAAAAAAAATCTAAGATTTTCTCTTTATTGCATTTTTTAAAAGCTTAGAAAATGTTATTCATTCTGAAGACTGCATTGTTTATAGGGACACTGGACATCATAATTTGACTCACAGGACATACACTGGTCTCGTCAGACGCCAGTTCGTCGCTCCGTGGACACGTTCTCCGGAATGTCTTTCACTTTTCTCCTTTTCGGAATACCAAAATCGTTTCTTGGGTGGATACATCACAAACACGCTACCGTGCTCTAGGGTCAGTTTCACGTTTTCGTGATTTTTGCGTCGGTACATAATATCTCTCGCCGCTCCGAACACGAAGGTCACGGCGGGCGACGTCGGATCCACGTCCGTTTCATCGTCTTTGTGAATCCCGATTTAGTCCGTTCCGTCTTTCTAGCGGTTGAAGAGAACGTAATTAAACGAAGCGTTTTCTCCCGAAAACTCGTCGAGAAACGCGTTCGTGTGTTTCAGAACCCTTTCTAAAACAGGTATCTAAGGCGTCGTGGGCAAAGTGTTTCCCGATCGAAGTGTTACTTGAGATCGGGACCGTAAGCGCTGCTTTTTCTGGGGACTTGGACGACGGACTACGACCGCACTCATTTTGGGAGGAAAATAGTCGATCGTTTCCTATAAGAGTCTGTAAATTTCGTCCGCCTCTACAGAGGAGAAGCACTTCAGGTATTTGATCTCGAAATCGTGTCGAATACGTCGAAACGACCGGTCGGGAGTCCGTCGAGGTAGAGTAATGAAGAAAGACGAAACGGGAAGGAAGATGAACTGTTCCTAATTTATATGTACAACAAAAAAAACTGAATGTCTCAAGCGAACATTTCCGATGACTGTAAAATAAAGACCATCATGCGAACAACCATCCAGTTCCACCCTACTTTTCCGAAATACGAAACTCGAACGTATTTCTCGAAACTCGAGAGATAAACGTTTGGAACGACGCTTTACAGGAGCATTATCTGTAGATTCTCACCATCTGGAGCATTTTTCGAACCCTTCCGACATGAGCCTTTCGGACAAGAAGCACATGTTGCACGGCTTACTGGGAAGGGCAGTCAGTTGAAATGGGACGTCGAATCGAAATGGGATATTCTGCACGCGGTGAATGTTTGCAAAAAGTGGCCGGAATGGAAATACGTCGAAGACGTTTATGCAGGTGCTTACGACGAGGAATATGTCGATTCGATCACGTAAAACAATAATTCGTTATATGGAGGAAGTGTTAGTTGGGCGGAAAGATCGGTCCTGAAGAATTCGTCACGGGTCTCTATGCGTTTCATTAAGTCATATATTACCTCATCGACCTTCAATGGCATAGGCACGCGCTCGTGCACGTCGGCCAAAAATTATTTCCGGATGATGACGAGTTAATGAGTGAGCTAGAAGATCACGATCGTGACAAATGGGACAGAAACATGATCGCCGCCTACGTCCTGAAATCGATATTCGATACGAAAGTTATCGAAATGGACCAAGAATTTAAGACGATCTGTTTGGATCATTTAATTTACGACGTCGTTCGGGTAGGGAACGAAAAATATAAAGAAATGAAAGAAAATTTACATCCGCAATCACTTCTTTCATGATAAAATTGCTCGTTGGAGAATTATTATTTTAAAAAAGTTTTTATTCCATCCAATCTCCCGAGAAGTCATCCGAACGTGTGTTTCCAATCTGATTTTTTTCTTCTATTTCTTATCGATATTTTTTGTACCAATACTACGGGGGAACTTCACTACTCTTTTTAAAGTCCAGAATTATGAAATGTTTCAACTCGAATCATCATGTTCGTATTGCCGGAAGACTGGTTTTAAAACCTCTCATTCCCAAACGTGTTCATTTGACCCTTACATCTTTGGTTCTTTCGGAGAAAAGATGGATCTCGAAAGTTTCTATTCCATTTTTTTACAAGGAAACTCTTAGGTCTAGGGTTCTTCTCGTTCCCCCTCCACCGTTTTTGCCTCCACACTTTCTCCCTACACCGCTTTTGACTCCACACTTTCGCTATCCACCGTTTCTGCCTTCATACTTTTTCGAAAGTGAAACTGAACCACCTGTTCCTATTTGCGAATGTCGTCATTCCGATGCACAGCTCATGATACAATCCTTACCCGGTCGTGAAATCATCCCAGAATGGCAGAAAATTTGGTTCTACGATTCCGTTTTCGAACATCTTCTGCCTGTGAAGAACAAAATTTATTTATATTCAACGAAGCATCAGGGCTCCAATTAGACATTGCCAGAATTTTCAATCGGTACCACGAATTTCAATGGTACCACGTTCATGTGAAACCGTTCGTATTTAAATTCTTTGTTCAGTATTTTAAACCTTATAAACATCTCGTCATCGCACTCCCTTACTGGTGCCTCTGCGATGGTTTGGACTCAGATTTAGAAGGTCCGGTTTTCAAACACCATCGACATTCCATCTTAGCCGTCCGAGAGAAGTTCAAAAAAAAATTCAACTGCATTTGGGGAAATGATGTCAGAAATCCAGATTATCCAAGTTTATTTTGGTAATAAAAGAGTGAGTGGCAGCGGAGCATTAAGATTATGACATCAGAGTTGTAAATAAACACAGTTCGCTTATAGCAATGCATCGCTGTGTATTGTTATCTGTATTTCGCTAAATACATGTTATCGATTTTTATAATCTCTGACTATCTTTTAGTTTTATGTTTATATTTAAACTCTTTCACCATTTAACCCTTTATAGGACATAACTCCGGGGCATCTTGAAATAATTTTTTGGGGGGTTATATTATGTTAAACTGATGTTGTAAATACAAAAACATCACACGTTTGCTGATTTAACAGATAATTTATGAAATAGGGGGTGGTAAATATACTTACCAGAGATCATTCAGGGGAAACTGAAAGTGGTAAGCATACTTACCACTGAGCATTAAGGGTAAAAATATCTTAGAATGTTCACTGGTAAGTATATTTACCACTTAATTTAGGTAATTTAAAACATCTTTCTGTAAATTTGTCAGTAAAAACCCATGTAATTTATTCTAATTGAAATTAAATAATTAATTAAATTAAATTTTGAAGTTCATTTTGTATCTGATGGGACGGCTAGGAGGAGCGCTACATTGCATAAAAATAAAACTGTTGCAACCTAACACAATTTTACTAATAATATCTTAACCACATTTTGTGCTGATAAAGAAACTAAAAACTCATAAACTAGGGAATTTAAATAATGAACACACCAAAATTTAAATCAAAATATGCATAAGATCATTAACAGGAAGATCTCGAATTTATAGAAACTCCTCCTGCATCAACAGTTTTTGTTGAATTTTAAAAATGAAAGTTGAATTTAAATTAAATAAATTCAGTAACAAATGCTGATATTTAAATATAAGAATGTGTTAGATATAAAGAACAAAATACGACTTCGTTTTACTACTGAAAAATTTCCGTGAGTTGAAATTTAATGACATATGCTGTAACATGATTTCCTTATGAAAACACTCAAGCCGTGAACGGGCATTGGTAAGCATACTTACCACTTTTGAATTTAATTACGATTAAACTATAAAATTAATGTTTATCTAGGTTATTATTTTAGCTCAATGGAATGTTAAGCATCCAATTAAACTATTTATCATTTAACAATAATGTTTCGAAACATGAGAAAAAATCTTTCATAGGTGGTAACTATTTATACCAGAGAACTATAAAGGGTTAAACCATTTTTTATCTCTTATATGCAATAGTCGGTTAGGATTTTGTGTAGCTAAAGCAATCTGCCACTTTTCTTCAATAATGTCACCGATAATTCCTCTTAAGTTTACAATCACTTTGATGTGCTAAAAATTCTTGCATTGTAATGCGCCTTTTAATTCTTGATGTGATAGCAGCTTTTCACTCAAACCAGTCATTATAACTGTAACTCTGAGTTATTTGCCAATATTTAGCTGATCCGGTAAGACGTGAGGTAGCATTTGTCAATTTGCTAGTATTTAAATTCTTTCAACTTCTTTCATTCACTCATCCATTACATTTCCTTGAAATATTTGAATAGAATTTCCGTAATGCTAGTTGATGCAATTTGCATTACATTTGGCGAATTTATTTGTCGTTGTAATAAATGTTTTGGGTTTCCATTAACGTAGTGAGAACTAAAGCATTATTTGAATCAATTTTTGATGAAGGTTGTGGAAGTTGGCGAATGTTTAATACTTCAACTTGCATTTACAACTGTTGGATTTCGTTTCATAAATCAGCGCTTTTTGGAAATGTTTCAGAAATTTCATATTGCTTTGCTAATTCAGCAGCATCTTTACCTCTTTTAACTTCGCTTATCTTTCGGTGGCATATCGAAAAATTTTGAAAAAGATGACAGCACCAAGAAAACGCGAAAATTCAATCCTTAAATTAGTTATTTAGAAAAAAAATCGAGAAAATTTCACTATTAAATAGGCATAAAATTAAAGTAACTTTTCGAACTCACTTCGTTAAAGCTAAGAAGATGGAACTCAAAATAACTCGACGATAAGTATTACAATTTGGCAAAATAATTTAATTTTATAACTTTCTTTAATTTTTTAACGATACTTCATTTTTAATTACTTCTACTTCCATTGTAAGAAGCGCACTTCTACTTTCACTTCGAGTCACGAGTCTTAACGGGGAATCCCCATTTCTGGGTACTTAGGCTTTTTACTCATTGCTAACTGCCCTGTTTTGCTCTGATTTTAACTGGCGCGACGACGCGCCGCCGAGGTCGTCCGCAAATATGATCATGAATCGGACTCTTAAATATGATCTAAGATACTAAATTAAACTTTTGTAAATTCTTTTTTAATATAATTCTTTTCTTTTGTTTCATGTTTCCCCTCTTGCCTGTGGAAGACCTTACACCCTCTAAGGTAGCCTGGGTAGGGGCTAGTTGTAAATAAAAAAATAAATCACCGTCACCTGATAATGTTCCTGCAATAAAGACGAATTTCACTTAATCAGCTGTGGATTTATTTTAAAACTGCCTGTACAAATCATTAAAAATTGATGTAATTCTTCTGAAGTTATATATATATATATATATATATATATATATATATATAACTTCAAGAAGCACTTACTAAGCGAAAAGCTGTCGTGTCGATGGAGATTCAGACGATTTATAAGGCAGGCGAAGTTATCTTTTCGAGATCGCATTTCTTTGCGAGAATCGTCTGATAATTCCATTTAAGCTTAACAATTACAAGCAAATTTTTAAAGTTCTTTAAATTGTTTACTGCGCCATACAAGGTATAAAATAAATGGTTTAGATGGTGAATGAGTATAAATATAAATTTAGAACGAAAAGATAACCAAAGATTACAAAAATAGATAATATTTATTTAGCGAAATGCGGATAGCGATACATACAACGAACTGTGTTTATTTACAATTCTGATGTCATAGTCTTAATATTACGTTGCCACTCACTCTTTTATTACCAATTAAATTAATTAATAAAATAATTATATTATTACCAAATTAAAATCACAAGAAATAAAATAAATATGCAGTTTTCTTCTTTCAAGAAATATTTCTGCCGAAGTTGAAGGAAATCAAACAAAACATTTGGTCATAATAGTGCAATAAACAAATTTACAGACAGACAAAGTTCTAAATGCTTGAGTTAAAACGTAGACCTGGCTTCGCTCGGTCAATAATACTGTTTAATTGAGGGGAAAGGAACATGGTTCTATATAATACTTTTTATCGCTTGATTATAACAAGTTGAAATTTTACATAGAATATTTTGCAAATATTTATCTTTAGATTTAATCTTTTAATGTCGATCATATCACTGTTTCAAATGATTGGTTCTGAAATTTAACAGACGTGCTGTTAAAATATATAAAACAAATATTTTTTAAATTGTTCGAATTGAAATGGCTGAAATTTAAAACATCGGAAGAAAGGTATTTCCAAAAATTAGATGGCAAAATCACGGTTAAGAGATATTAAAAATTTGAGAATAATTAAAAAAAACTCTTAATGTCAAAATTTCCAATGTTACTCTAGCCACAGTGTTTATCAGTTTGAAAATAATGCAGATATCTGCAGTTGATTCAATTCTTCTTCAAAGGTGTCTTACGATTTATTCATCCTTCTGTTGGACACTTATTATGTTTCGTTCATTGGACACTTATAATAGTGAATAGTAGTTTCAAATTTCTTTTAATCGTTCTTCACAACAAGAGTCAAAGTTTCGTCTACAAATCGAACGAAAAATATGTGTCAGAATTTCAGTTGAATATTATAGAACCAAAATAGTTATAAGTCAATGTTTTGAAAAAGTTTTTTTTATTAGCATTTATTTAACATTTTCAATTTTATGAAATATTTTTGGAATCCCTTTCCCCATTGGTATAAATGCTGGAAAAAATTACTTTTTCCAGTGTTTAATTATAAACGAAATTTAAATGATGCTTTCTTTTAGTCTCCAAACTTTTTTTCCTGTCTTTGTTTAGACTATGCGCATGATTCTAAACTTTTATTTTTCTTAAATGCTTGAGGCAATCATTTTTCACAATTGTTTCATTACATGCTTAAATTTCAAAGGGTTGATTAAAAACACATTTCAATTTAATAATTCTTAAGAACCCTCGAACTGTTTTACGATGCAGATTAGAAGAATCTAAAAAACCCTCTCAATCATTTCAGAAGTAGGTTTTATGATTGTAAAAAAATTAATGTTCTTTAAAATACCGAGTGTGAAACTTTGCTGCTTTGTAAAGGCAGATTTATAAGTCGGCTCAGATAAGCCTTAAAATTAAATTTTCCTGGAATTTATATCACCAGTTTGCATTTCATTGTGCTTTCCACTTAGGAGAACATTTTACGTAAGTTATGAATAACTAGCAGAGTACCCGGCGTTGCTCGGTATTTTTCAGGTCAAAATCTTTAGAAGGCAGGAAACTGAATAATATTTTATAAATAACATAATGTTTATCAATGTCACTTTATTGTGGAAATATTTCTCAATTTTTTAAATGATTCACAAATTAATCGTACAAAAATTTTCTTTCATATATCAAAGTACACAATATTACATGTATTTCTGGCATTGTTAGCAAGTTTGGGGCATATTATTATTTTGAAAACTCTCACCATGAAATTTCAAGCTAATTTGTCCATTTGTTAAATGTCTTTCCACAAGTCACTTCAACTCAATCCAGAAGACTGCAAAATCAGGGCCATTTCTCAAAACAGTATTTTTTCTTGAACAATGTTGGGTCATTTTTTCACTAAAATTTCAACAATTAAAGTGTCTAAATCAACTTCTAAAACATGTTTTACCAAAAATGCTCCAGCCGTTCTAAATAAGCATTTCTACACATCTTATCGGTAGTTACCATCCTAAGGGGGGTGTTTAAGAAAATTAACCACTCCATATTTTTAGTTGGACATGTTGAAACCTGTGAGTTATGTTCCATTTCGATCAGTCACAATTTTTTACGTGAGTTTCGGAGACATTTCCCTGACCTACCCTGAAAAATATACCTCAGAAGTACTTCATATCGATTAATAAGAAACATACGTACCAAATTTCATCAAAATTGCTTCAGCAGTGCTGAGTTTCGTCTCAATCAGTCTATGTCTACTCCACCCTACCTGAGGTATTGGGTGAATATTTATTTACCCCTTAAGTGCCTTTATTTGGACTATGAGGACCATGTGCCTCAAATTTCGTATAAGTGCCCCAGCCGAATCCGATTTCACGTCAATCGTCCATTTGCCGCATATATTTAAAAGATTTTGGCACACCCAAACCTCAAAGATTAGGTTTACCTTAACAATATTTTTAGTTGGCTAATTAAAAGCATATGTACCGAAATTCATCAAAATCGCCTTAGCGTCACTGAACAGCATGCCAATCGACCCAATAGTTTACACATATTTTGACGATTTTACCCCACCCTACTTTGAGGATTTGGATTAGCGCTTATTTACTCATTCAGTACTTTTAATCTGCCAGTGAGGAACATATGTTCCCTGTTTCATCAAGATTGCCCCAGACGTCTCAAATTTCATGTCAACCAGCCCATTTGTTAGTTTGATTGGATTAGCATTTATCTCCCCATAGAGTATTTTTAATCAGCCACTGAGAAACTTATGTATCGAATTTCATCACAATCACCCTAGCTATACCTAACATCATGTCAATCGTTCTAAGAGTTTACATGTATTTTGTTGATTTTGTCCCACCATTCTTTGAGGAATTGAATCAGTGTTTATTTAACATAGACTAATTTTAGTCAGCCTCTGAGGAATATATGTACTCAGTGTCATCAAAATTGCTCCAGCTATATCAAATTTCATGCCAATTGGCCCATTTATTAAATACATTTAAAAGACATTACCCACATTACTATGATGGATTGGATTAGCGTTTATTTACCCCTATAGTATTTTTTTGGCTAATTAGAAGTATGTGCAACAAATTTCATCAAAATCGCGAAAAAATTCCAAAATCGTCTATCGGGTCAATCGGCTTATTTATTGCATGTATTTTGGGGACTTTGGCCTACTCTGCATTGAGGGACTGGGTTAGGGCTTATTTACCCGTACAACATGTGTACCAGGTTTCATCAAAACCGACAAGCATGGCAGTCAGCCATTTCATTACATGTATTTTGGAGACTCTGCCCACCTCTCAGGGACTGCGTTAGGGCTTATTTACCCCTACAGTACTTCAAGTTAGCTAATGAAGAACCTACATTCCAAGTGTCATCAAAATTGGTACAGCCATTAGGAAGTGATGCTGGAATAAACATACATACTTACGTTGAGTTTTATATGCAAGGTTCCTACTTATATCCGTTACACCGCCCTTAACTTCTAAATGGTGACAGCTCAGGTCATAAAGTTGGTGTCTAGGTATAGTAAAAAGGTTATGCGCTACTCGATGAGACAACTTGCAACGCCATCTACCGGCAAATTTTGAAATTAGCGTCCTATCTCGTAAACGGTGAAAGATACGAGAAAAAAGTCAATTAGAAAGGTGTAAAGCACTCTCGACATTTGTTTGGTCACGATTTCGAAAATTGCCATGTCGTAAAGAGTGGAAGAAAGAAACTGAGACACGTCCCTGTCTTCTGGATCATTTATTTATATTGCTCAAAATGCTCTTCGTTAGCCACTATACACATTTGCACTCCGGATTGGATTTCACGCTGCACATTCTGCAACATGGAAGGTGTTACGGAGGCACAAGCATCAGTAATGCGTTGTTAAAGATTCTGCAATGTTGGCGGAGGGTCGCATATACCTGCCCTTTTATGTGTCCCAATAAGAAAAAGTCCAATAGGGTTAAGTCAGGTGAGCTTGGGGCCACTCTATGAAACCATCATGCTCGATGACTTAATTCTAGAATGTCTCCATTAGGTACTGCTTAACGTTTGAAATCTTATGAGGAGGCGCACCGTCATGTTACACTATGTGCAGCGAGAAATCCAGTCCAGAGTGCAAATGTGTACATTGTCTAACGGAGAATTTTTTGAGCAATATAAATAAATGATCCAGAATACAGGGACGGTCTCAGTTTCTTTCTTCCACTCTTTATGACATGACAATTTTCGAAATCGTGACCAAACAAATGTTGCTTTTTTGCATTCTGTTTTGAGTATTAATGTGCGCAAGGTATCTTTTCGAACTAAATCGAGAGTGCTCTACAACTTTCGATTTGACTTTTTTCTCGTATCTTTCGCCGTTTACGAGATAGGACCACTAATTCCGAAATTTGCCGATACATGGCGTTGTAAGTTGTCTCATCGAGTAGCGCATAGCCTTTTTACTATACATAGATACCAACTTTATGGCCTAAGCTGTCACCGTTTAGAAGTTAAGGGGGAGTGTAACGGATATAAGTGGGAACACTGTATATAAATAAATGTATATTACTGTATTCGTTGTAATTCAAGTGCTTCCATGTTTCACATAACATTTGAGAAATTTACCGACATACTTTCTTAGATTGAGTTTTACCTTCTCGAAAGTATGCCATTACTGTCCTCCTTATTCAAGCAAATAATATATATGTTCATTTTAAAAAATTCATTTAAAAGTCTGATTTATGAGGTGTGCCTAGTAAATGACCGTATTGATGTTATAATTTTTTTTACTTATTTATTGCAATTTTTATTTTATAATCTTCAATGTGCTCTCCTCCTCGATCCCTACACTGCTCCATGTATATTTTTCACTATTCAAAGAACTGCTTTAGGTCATTTCCTAAAAACACTTGCATTACCTCTATGGCTTTTGCTTTGCATCTACAGTCTCAAGTCTAGTTCCTTTTAGCTCTGACATGAGAATGGAAAATAAAAAGAAGTCACCCGGGCGAAACCAGGTGAATAGGGCGGGTTTTCTACGACGAGGATCCCGCGCTTGCCGAAAACATCTTGACAGATGCTGCATTGTGTCATAGAGTTTCTTTATAAATTCTTGTAAATCTTCGCACTTTTCTCAGGCTCAAGGAAATATTTTCTCTTTTGCAGAGTCCGCCTAAGTTTCCGATGGACCTGGTTGGTTAGGATGTGATTGTAATCAATCTATTTATAACCCTTATATGCATAAAAAACTTTTTAACTTGACAACCAGGTATCTCAGTTCACTTGTTGTAACAGCGAACTGGTTTCTATCTGGGATTTCCCAAGTTAAAAGAGAAATATTACGTTAACAGGTTGCTCCTTCTGAACACTAAACATTTCTTCCTATGTGATGTATGTGAATGTCTCATCTTTTTTACTGTTATAGCCGAAATGCGCTATTTACAGGATTGAAATTTGAGCAGATGATGGGAGTGGATACGTGACACAGCTATGTGCTTCTAGTCTTTGACTTGCTTGCCTTCCCACTGTAGCATAAACAGCCAGGTTATTTTTTAGCCATGACACGCATTTATAAAATTTAAGTGTTCATTTTTTTCATGTGGGGTTATGAAAATGTAACTTTTGTATTTTATTAGTATAGGAAACGTAAAAAATTAATTTATCGGGGAGTATATTATACAATGTGTCCACACTTATCGTGGTCCAATAGCTAATTTCTAAATCGTTAGAGATAGACATATAGTTCCAATTGAAAAAATGCTTTAAATGAAGGGAAGAATTATAATATATGTCTTTTGAGTGAATAAATATATTCCTGAAAAAGTTACGGTATCTAACTTTTTATACAGTCTCCCTGTCCTATCAATCATATTTAGTAAAATATTTTTTACTCTCAAAGAATTTAAACAAAAAAGTCCTACTCTTTCGCGATTAAAACCGACCGAGTTATGGAGCTTTGAATATCGCTGACATAGACCACTTTACACCATTTCAATAGACGTCTCGAAGACTATCCACCAATAAATGCACAACACTTGCTCGACGAGGTCGCTGATTGGTTAAAAATCATGAAATTCGAAGCTCCAGAACTCGCGCAGTTTTAGTCGCAGAAGAGTGGAAATTTTTAAAAATTGTTGAGTGTTTTACTAAATATGATTGATAGGATTGGGGGACTGTATAAAAAGTTAGATTTCGTAACTTTTTCAGGAATATATTTATTCATTCAAAAGACATATATTATACTTCTTCCCTTCATTTAAAGCATTTTTCGAACTGGAACTATATGTCTATCTCTAACGATTTAGAAATTAGCTATGGGACCACGATAAGTGTAAACACACTGTATACTATAGATTAATGTATCGAGTGTTCAGTAAATGTGAATGACTCGGTAGTTCCAAGGGAAATCAAAGTTGATAATATAGGGTTTCCAGTGCTGATGCTAAAGCCAACGGATAACATTCCAAACTGCGTTAATGATGCCATTTAACATTTCTTTGCATTCCCTTTCTATGAATGCTCTCAATTCTTTGACTGTTCTGATCTTGAGTTATAAGCATGAAGTTTTATAAAATTCTGCTTAAGGAAATCTATCGAAATAAGATCCAGTGAGTTTCAGAGAAATTGAAAGATAAGTAATAATTCAATGCTCACGATTCGATTCACTAGAATTCCATCAAGGCAAGCCCCTTAAGCCACGATAGTAATGCATGGATAACTCATCCTGATGGAAGTAGCATTCTCTATTCTCAAACGTCTCTTGATTGCGTGGCATAATGTATTCCTGTTAAAAGTTCACATAAGCACCACCAGTAACGCCAATCTCAAAGAAAAAGTATCCAATTAATCGAGACGCTGATTAATCACTTTATATAGTTAAAACCTGATAGGTTAATAAAGTGTCATATTTTACATTTAATTTCATTAATTTAAACTATGAAGCTTTGTTGCATGATATTCACTGCTAATCTAATAGTTATTGAAAATGTAAATACAATTTTTGGAATACCGTGTAGTATTTCAAAAGCAAATAAGCATTGTTTCATAGAAAAATTCATATTTAGATTAAATAAGATGTAATATTTTTAGTGCATTGCTCATGAAAAGATAAAAGATTAGCATGCTTAAAATCAGTTGGCGAGAACATTATTAATTTTATGAGCTTTATTGATTTTAGGTATTATTCTATACATGGTATGATGGTTTTATTTATAATTTATGTTAATTTTGTGTTAACGAAATAAAGTTATTACGATGAGTTTGCAAGAAATGATCAAAAGCAGAACACACACAAATGAATTTAATATCGCGTATCTGGATACTAGCCTGCTATAATAACCCCATCTCAGGCATTCCTTTATTTCTCTTTATTCTTTTCAGTTAGATATATTTCTTTTCTGTGCTGATAGTATTAAAAAATTTTTTTGAAATTATGGAACTAACTATGTGTTAATTCCTTCAGTATGTTGTTATTGACTAAGACATGCATTATCAAGCATTTTTTCACCATTTGAATTTTTGTTCATTATAAAGATGTTAAAAATAAAAAGGAAACATTTCATTTGAAAAAAGTGCATTAACAGTCAAAAATAAGTTTATAACTTTATCCATAACGAGATTATTTCAAACTTGTTAAAGTTTTTCAATATTATATTTCTTTTCCTGCATTCCAATTCCTATGTTATGTAAACAACTTTTTGATTATAAATTTCCTTTTCTGAGTAAATTGGTTTTGAAATTCTTAGGTTTATATTTATATGTTTTTTAAAAATTCTTAATAGCGTTCCATGAAAAATCGCCAATAAATCAGAATTCTCACATAATTTTCTCCGGGAATAGTCTCTAACATATTTCACATATTTTTACTAACAGAGCGTAACTGAGAAGAAACCTGAAATGGAATTTTTATAACTAAAAATCATTTAATTCTGGAACATTTCAAAGTATAAGGCTTCATAACAATAACTTTTCCGTTCAGAACTGTCACTTTTAATTTCGATAAATGGATGGCCAAATTTACAAACCTGACATGTTAGTTCCGTTTCATATTACAATTTTAATCCATTGCATGGTACAATAATTCTAAATGCAAATGGGATTGAAAGGGACATTTTCCTTAAGTTTTGAATTCACAGTTTTCTATGAAATTAGAAACTCTTGGCATTAATCACTACAGAAAATGCAGTGTAACTTAGACGTCATTCGCCTAAACATTGGGCAAGTTCCACTTACCTTGATTTAAATAGCATTGCAGTTTATTTTCAAAACTCACAAACTCTAATATTAGTTTATTTTATAAAATACAATCTGGATTGCAAAAATTAAATTTATATGATAATTTTTGACTTCATTATCAAAAGTGTAATCTCGATAAAATGAATATTATTAAGAATAAAATAACACGCGGTTCTGTAAAATTTTACGGTAGAGAGGTAAACAGAAGGACTTCGTGATGCAGTCACGGGAAATGAAGGAAGATTTCTGTTTTCAACTTTCTTTATTTTCACTGAACAGAGGTAAATCACAAGACACTAGCAATTCGAAATATCGGGGAACAGGAATTTTCCTAAAAGTTAATGAATATTGGGGTCTTTAATCCTGTCTTTACATTATTTACTATTCCCTCAAAATTAATGAAATGAGACTTTCATTTTCGAGGATAACGCAATATGGAGTTCGCGAAATCTTAACTAATCATAATGCAAAGTGTCGTCAGTAATTAAAACACTGTCCATTAAATAATATCACCTTATTTTTAAAGTAACAACATTATGAAGTTCATTTAAGTGAAGCATGTGTTTCACTTTGAAGAGTTTGCTAAATATTCGTTTGTATATTTTTAAATAATGGGAAACATGAGCTCAACGTTATATTGATATTCAAAATTTTCACCCGAAAATTCTGCTTTAAACTCGTTATATTTAAGAGCAAATTTCATTCAATCTGTATCTTGGTATATTTTCCGAGAAATTAAATCGGTATATTGTATTTTGTATTTCAGAATTAAAATCGAGGCTTTGAGAATAAGAGTAGACCAGCCAACAATTTCCATTGCACTGAGCTTTGGACATAATTTTGAAACGGGAAGAAAGTTTTATTTCATAACTGGAGGTTATCAAAAGAGTTTTTGTTGACAAGCAGTAACGGTTGTCAAATGGTTAATTTTTCATGTTCATAAATGCTACAAAATTAGCAAAAATTTTGTACTTGTTCATTGTTGTTTTCAGCACCACAACTGTGCTTTTGAATTTCGGAGATAAACGAATAATGTCAAATGTAAAAGTAGTTGCGGTATAGAAAATCTGTTTTTTATTACGAAGTATTTAAATAGATTATATAATATATATTTAGAGAAAGGATAGACTGTTTATTTATGTATAAAAATATTTAATAGAAATTTTTAGTATAAAAGGAGAAAATTTTCCATGTAATGAGAAATGAATTCTGAAAGAAAATAGTTGTCATATCTCAATTTAAATCTCATTGCCATGAAACTAATTTTTGTGTTAAATGATCTGGTAATTATTAACTAAATAATGCGATGCCCAATATTAGCTGCTGTTAACATATTTAACGCAATCTTGTGCCAGAGAAGTAAGTGAATGTATTTAATAGGAACAACACTTGATTTGTTCCAATTTAAATTTTTCCTTCTTTCTTTAAAAAAATATTTTTTTCTTAACTTCTCTTGAAATTTGAGACAATGGTTAATTATATTTTTTTAGAATTAAATTATTTTTCTCTCTGAGATCAATTTGATGAACTATGTTTTAAATAGGAGGCATCTACTTTCGGGTTGCACCTTTGTAAAATATATCACACTCCTGTAATTCCACTCCTGCATTGGTGACAACACCATATGTCATCTGCCACGTGAGTGATTATCTCCGCATGTGTCACATGAAGTAGGATGACCGCTACTGTATTCCTCCATGATGAAAACTAGCGGTGGCACCTTCACTTGGTGAAAATATAGACACGGGAAAACTTCTATCGTATTTAGGGAAATATATCCCCAAATCTATTATAATTTTGGCTATATTTATAGAAGATCCTAAAATAAAACCACATGAAGTTCTTCGAACTCAAACAGAGCATGAAAATAACACCTTTATGAAAACAGTATTGCACTGAATTATACAAAAAGTTTAAGAATATTCATAATTTTCATATAAAAATATTAATTTTCCCTTCACCCAATATGTGAAAAAAATGCTACAGTTAGGAAATCATTATTTCATGTATCTTATTTAAATCCGTTTGTGGATTAACAGTTATAACTATTACGCCAGTATTCACCACTGAGTCATTTTCAGTATAATTTAATGTCTCAAAGCAGTAAGCATGCAGTCAAAGCAGGAAGAAACTTCTTAATTCTTATTTGAGAATAAAAGATTGAAATAATGTAATACAATTTTTCCAATTCGAAAACTCTGCAGAACCTTCAAATTATTGAACAGTTTTGTTTAATACATTTAGTTTTCAAAACACATGCTAACTTTGTCATTACAGATATTCTTCTTAGTCTGAAACAGGCTGAACAATGAAATTAAATTATAGATGGTTTGAATTCCAAATAGTTTTGTATAATTAAATTTTAAACAATTTCTATTTCTTCTGGTAATGCATTTCTAAGAATTTTCAATTTAATATATCGTTATACTCAGATATGTTACTTTAAAGGAAAATTAATAACTAAAGCAGGTTGAATTTCTTTTGTTATATCACCGTACCATAGCTTTCCTAATGAAATTATGAAAGCTGTATCGACATTGTTCAGAGCACATTTATTTCAGCTGATAAATACATCTTAAATCAAGTTTTAGATATTTCCAAATAAATTAATTTCTACCATCGGAAAAGATACACAGAAAATCCGATTAAACGTATCACTGAGGAATTAGATTTCAACTCTTTCATTCAATAAAGATACAAAGTATTGAATAACTAAATAAAAAAACGAGGAATTACAGACTCACGAGGAGTATAGAGCAAGCTAGAAAATAAACAAAAGCTCCTGAACGTCATCCAAGATGCACTTAAGTCTTTCGAGGAGCCCGACAAAAGCTGGTTTCGGTGCCAAGGTTATTGTTCTGGCAACCGAGTTGAGAGTAGATAAGATAAATGTCAAGTTCAATATTAGTGAGTGAATGGGTAACGATCGTCTGGCATCGCGTGCCCAGGTGTTCTGATTTCTAATCAAGACGGGAACAATTAATAATTAGATTTCATTCCGAAAAGGATTACTCCGTCCAAAGTCGTCC
>BGPR01000518.1:45620-86652 GCA_013235015.1 Araneus ventricosus
GACGAGTTATAAAGGAGTATGATTATTTTTTCTTTCGAAAAAATAATCATATTATTATTCATATTGAAAATAATCATATTATTCATATTGAAAATAATCATATTATTCATATTGAAAATAATCATATTATTCATATTGAAAATAATCATATTATTCATATTGAAAATAATCATATTATTCATATTAAAAATAATCATATTATTATTATCATCAAATTAGAGTTTTTACAAGAATTAATCGTTTAATATTAAACTCAAAAATGAGGATACTTTGTAATTGACTTAGTATCCTTTCTTGACGTCTTTGTGTTGACTTTGTCACTATTAAATGCCAGCAGGATTTTGGCTTAAGCTCATGTTTCAATTACTATGGTCCATTTTATTTATTGGAATTGAAGATCCAACTTAGATTAATTAGCATTTCGAGATTTGACTTCCAACAAAAAATGGCATAATGTAAATAATGTTGGAAACGAAATGATATTTATGAGCGTTGTAAATGAGATGTTGAAAAAAAATTTTCGAAAAAGAGTTTTTCTACTATACAAAACTTTTGAAAAAAAATTTCAAAGACAAACGAAACTGATTAAAATAAATCTGATTCGCACGATGAAATTGAGAGAAAAGTAAAAGCAAATTGCAGTAAACATTCCGTAAAATTAAATAAACATGAAGTTTCCAAGCGAAAGGTAAATTTCTCCTTTGATAAAGATAACAAGATATGGTGAAAGAAACGAATGACATGCTGTTCGAATGAAACTCTGGAGTCCAAAAATAATGCAAAATTTTGAAGATGCTACAAAATTGGAGTAAATATGGATACTATGATTCGCAATAAGTTTCTGAGAATCGTGGGACATACTATTTTCGGAACTCACATTTTACAGTGAAGATTCGGTCACGAGGGCACCAGAAGGGGATGAAGGTGAAAATGGAATTTACCATCCGGTTTCACAGGAAGCTAATAACTAGATATAACTTTCATCAATGGTTATGTTTTGATGTGCATAATATTTACATGCATTCTCATAAACACAGCACAGATATTCGGGAAAATATAAAGGTTTTCTTAAAAAAATCCCAAATTTTTTCGCATGTTTTTTTTTGTTTATAACATGTAGAGTTTTCTTTCAAATTGTATGAAACTTACAAAATACTTGACAATACAAAAAAGAAACATTGCATCAAAATTTAAATTCAACAATTCGAATATTACGGGAAATATGAGCATTTGTAGTAAATAAGTTTTTACTGCGCATGCGCATATTGTAGCGAAGTTTTATTCATAACTTTAAAGCCAGATATATAGGCCAACCTATATAAAAATTTCAGTTAATTACCATAAGTATTCAGAAAGATATTGGCATTGAAATTTAGTAAATTTCGGTACACCTAAGAGAAGCTAAATGATGAGGGGTTTTTCACAAATTTATATTCTTGAAAATTGAATCTTCGAATAGTAATTTGAATTATGCATTTAACTTATAAGTATACATGAGTATTCAGGATATTCAACTTTCATAAAATTCAATAATACTTCAATAAGATTCAAGTTTCAAGAATATCAGTTAGCTTCTCTTGGAGTGTACCGAAATTCATGTTGCAATGCCGATATCTTTCTGAATACTAAAGGTACTGAACTAAAATTTTTATATAGGTTGCACTATATATTTGGCTTTGAAACATAAAAAAATTATTCTAAAATTCGCGCATGCGCAGTAAAAATTTATTTAGCACAAATACTCATATTTCCTGTAATATTTAAAATTTTTAATTTAAATTTTTATAAAATGCTTCTCTAACATATTGTCACTGTTTCTGTAAGTTTTGTACAATTTGAAAGAAAACTCTGCATTTTATAAGCAAAAAAACTTGCGGAAAAATTCGGGATTTTTTTAAAGAAAACCTTTATATTTTCCGGAATATTTGTGTTGTGTTTATGAAAATGCATGTAAATATTATGCACATCAAAACATATCCATTGATGAAAGTTATATCAAGTTATTAGCTTTCTGTGAAACAGGATGGTAGAAATTCCATTTTCACCTTCATCCCCTTCTGGTGTCCCCCCCCCAGTTGCCCTCGTGACCGAATCTTCACTGTAAGATGTGAGTTTCGAAAATAGTATGTCCCACGATTCTCAGAAACTGATTGCGAATCATAGTATCCATATTAACTCCAATTTTGTAGCATCTTAAAAATTGTGCATTATTTTTGGACACAAGTGTAAACACCTAAAGTGAATTCTTTAGGGTTTATTTGAAAAATCTTTTGATAAGGAAACTAAGTGATAAGAAACTTTAGTGCGTTTGAAATCTTACTCAAGCTAAAGTACTTCAAGCACTAATTCGCAAGGAAAATAAAGGAAAAACATAGAATATATAGTTATTATCTTAATTGAATCGTTCAGTTTTCTCGGCAAATGGGCCTCACCGAATCAACAGTTTTACTTTTTACAAGCTTACTGTATCGCCTTAAAAGAATTTCGCCACTCAATCACACATTAAATATACATTTCGTTAATCAACTAGGCATTAATTATACATTGCGTTAAGAATAAATGGAAAAACAGAAAATAATTTGAGTTTTTAGAAAATTGGAAGATAATTTTAAAAGTATCAATTCAATTCCTTTCTTAGAGGAAGATATTTTTATAATGTATTCATTTGTCATATTAATAAGAGAATAGATTTTAACGCAAAATTACAAATTGCTATAGACAGACGAAGAAATTACAAATTTTACAGAAAAAGCAAACAATTTTTTCTAATGAACCAAAGTCGCAATATTAATGAAATTTCAGTTTCCTTTTGCCTTCAATATACTGTCCTTTCATTTAGTAAGAAAAGGAAATCAATTTTCCTCTCCTTACTACGTAAAAATGAATTAAAGATATCTTTATATATAAAAGGCAAATACCACTACTCACTCACTCACTCATCACGAAATCTCCCAAACCACAGGGACTAGAAACTTGAAATTTCGCAGGCGGTTGCTTCTTGGGAGCAGGTGCTCACTAAGAAAGGATTTTTCGAAATTGTAATTAGAATTTAAATTATTTAAAAATTACTTTAAATTTTAAAGTTTTTCCGAAATAACTTTGGATCCTATTATCGCATAAAAACCATTTTTACATCATCTTGAAGATAAAAAAAAATTAGCTATTAAATGGCACCAATCTTATTTCCATGCAACATTTTGTTCAATTTTAATTAATGCTTCAAAATGTTTTAAAACATGAATTGTAACAATGTTTTCATTGTTGTAAATAAAACTCAAACCATCTTATTATTTCAGCAAATCTTTTATTCACGCGCTTTTGCAATTGTTACGGTTGTGATAGTATAAATTTTTTTCTTGGGAAATTAACTCCAGAGCATAATTTTTACTTTAATATTCATTGGTTCAGGTTTTTTTGTTTTTATTCTGTGTGAGGTAGACTGAATTATTCAAGTACTACTTGAATAATTCAGTCTACCCACTGGTTCCACGTACCAGTGGTTTTGTACCCACTGGTTCACACGTGCCTCAAGCATTTAATCTCATGCTTTCCTGCCATTTTAAAATTATGAGCCCTGAAAGCGTTTTCAAATTTTTGTATATTGCATTATAGGTAATTCTTTATTAAAATTTTGGTTAGGTTTAAGAGTACAATACTGCCGCCAAACTTGAATTTCCTCAAGTGATAACTCATCAAATTTGATTTTAGAAACTAGATATTACAGCCTGAAACTAGGAATTGCAGAAAGTCAATAGTCTTGGGGAAAACTATCTAATTTTTAAATTCTCTTGTCTACCTTCTATACTCCTCGGTCTTTTAGATGTCTATGAATTTTTTGCCGCCTCACTTTTTGTACCCACTGGTTCACACGGGCCTCCAGCATGTTCGGCTTTCGCGACCATATTCAGCGTTGATTATTCTACCAATGAGTGATAGATGAATTGAGTGAAAGTTATTTGAAACTTAATTTGTAAGTTTCATCAGCTGCGATGCATCATACAGAATTGTATCGCTGGCATTTTAAAATTTACGTCCTTAAATATTTTCTATCTGTCAAATACAATAAAATATTCAGTTTTTTATTCATCCTTCCTGAGTTATCGCGGCTGAAACTGCGACGGGTATAATTAATAAAAAATGCAAAAATAAAATATAATTTAAAAGGGCGAACCAGTAAATAAAAACAAGTTTAGTAAGAATTTGCTAAAAAGGATGTTAACAATAAAATAAAATTATCATCTCTGATTTTCTGGTCTTAAAATGTTTTTTTGAGTTCTAGAAATATCATATATAGGACTTTAAATTGAAAAAGTATCTTTAAGATTTCTTGATGTGTAAACTTTTGGAGAACAAACGCATGTTCTTTGATAGAATTTTAAGCAGTCAATATCTTTAATCTATCTTATCGTCTTAATCATTATCTTTAGTCTATATAATTGCCATAAACACATGAAATGTAATTTCCGCTCAAAGCAGAAGTGAAACAACCAACATCATCATAGGTCTTATTTTAATCTACTAGGGCAGATATGCTTCTGACAGTAGGTATTATTAAAGTTAAAACTCATAAGTGATTAAATTATGTGAATAGCTGTATGACTATTTAAGAAATGCTTTAATTTCGATTTTAAAACAACATTCCTTGCGGAGAGATGTCACTTACATATAATTGTCAGCCAAAGGAGATGTAATATAATAGCACCTAAATAGATGACGAAAATTAAAAGTGATAATTTTTTAAATGAATCGGTTCAGATACATAAAAAGACAATAGGAATAAAATGCGGAAGTCATTATAAAAATATACCGGTAAACAATTAATATATTACCTACGCTTTCTTGTAACTTTTAATTTGTCAAAATTCTATATTTTTCATTCAACCTGCTTCCTTTAATAAAGTAATTTATACTCATTACTATAAAAGGAACTCTAGATGAAATCCTATTATCAAGGAGGTCAGAAGAATATTTTTAATTTATGAAGATTGACACTTTAGCCGAAGAAGAAATTACTTAAATTGCCTTCCTTTTCATTCTACAGTCAGTTTCCTTTTCCTGTTTTTCATTTTCAAAACACTCGTCCATTATAAATTTCGAAAGTATTTTTAATAAATTTGAAGATGCATTTGCCAGACGAGTGCCTAAATAATAAATGCTAAATTCCCTAGATTTTCATTTCATGAAGATGCATTCATTATTCTTTAATTATCAATCATTTTTACTTATACAGTAGAACCTCGGTAAACGGAACTAATCGGAGCTGACCTCTGTTCGCATTCCGTAAAATTCGGATTATCTGAGAAATTCGGTAAAATACTCTTGATATAACCAAATGCAGTAGAGAATTGACTTTGAGTGATCTGTTCAAGAGTACGGAAAGAGCTTTTAAGAACATATTAAGAGTATATAAGAGCTTATAGAGAGATAAACTATTTTATTTTTACTAATTAAAGGTGCTGTATTCATTCTTAAAAACCAATTAAAATATTGCTTTTAAGTTAATAAAAAACATTAGCTTTGTTTCTGATTCTTAATTATTATTTTTCCTTCATTTCTTAATAAAAAGTTTCAAAAAATTAAAAAAAATGTTCGGATTCCTTGTTTTGGGATTGTCGAGGTTCCACTGCAATTTGTTTTTCGCATATCTTTTCCTCATCCATTATATTTTATGAAAATGAATTCCATAAGATTTGCTGGGCGGTGTTCCGTCCATTCTTGAAGTGTTTTAGCTTTTAAGAGTAGGAAAGTAGGGAATAATTGGCCTAACTGAAGACAGATTCATAACTTTAACAGCAAAATTCGAATTTGATGGAAGTAAGATTTCTAAAGAGAAGGACGAAAAGAGTAGGGGAGATTGGAGTAAAACAGGGTAGTGGGGTAAAAGCAGGTGCTCTTGATTCTGGAACTATTATTTTTCCTATTCAGCAGACAGATACCGAATTGCACTTTAGTAGTGAAGAAAAAGTTACAGTCATAGAGACGTGTTCTAGCTGTTGGACTCACTGATTCTGTGAAGGTTTATTTGTTTTAAGACGTGCACTCTATAATATTCGTTTAATTTTAAACTATCCTTACTTAAAAATCAGTACAATTATAAAAACTATATTTAATCCAGCTTATTTATACGTTTATTAGGGATTTATACCTTATAAAACAATAAGGATTTACTCCAATAATTGAGCGGTTCTATTTCGTTTTTTATAACCTCTGCACTCGGGGTAAAACCGGATACTCCAAGTGGCGTAAGACCGGGACAGTCAGTATTGATGATCACTCCATTTAAGACTATAAAAACACACCAAACGTTAAATGCTTATATTTTAATTATGTATTTTCTAATTTAAATAAAGAAGAAGGATTAATCCAATGTAAAAACTGTCTTAGCTGTGCCCACGAGAGCTGCAGTGTTACAGAGGAAGAAGACAACAGCTTTACACGAGAATTTTGTAACTTATATCTTAAATTGTCATATAAAATAAAAATGATTTCAACTTTTCCACTGAAAATCGAGTTTTTCTAATTTCTCATAACGTTAACATTTATACCACTAGTGGGGTAATATCGGGTAGTTGGACTTTTTTTAATAAAAAAATCATAATAAAAAAGGAATGAAATGTGACTTTTCTGGAAAGATATATTGTACTCCGATAAACAATGATTATTTTAATATAATTTGGCAAGCTCTATGTCAAATATTTTAGCTCCGGCAGGCCTTCGAACTTAGCTGCCTGGTTTTATCCCATTTTCTCCTACCTTAGGAATTTTACTCTGGACATTTGAGAAACAACTACTTATTCTGACTACTACTACTTGACTTCCAACTACTTGAGCAATTTTTTTAAAGTTCAGTTTAACATCACGAGGAAGAATTTATGATTAACATGAATTTAAAGAATATTTTGTTCCATTATACATCACTGGCTGATGCCCGCAACTTTGTCCGCATAGTAACACATTATTGGTACCTTGTTGCTTGGGATAAGGTATTTTCATGCTTTTATAGTTTTAATGTAAAAAATCCCCGCATACACCAAATAAAGCTGCAGACGATAGCAATAAAAACATTGTTAGAAATTTTGTTTGAAAACACTTTTAAAAATTATTACAATTAAACAGGATGTCACATGGAAATGAAATTTATATTATCGAAAAGATTATTTTTCGAACTTTAAGATGATGTTAAAATGGTTTTTGTGCAATAATATGCTCGGAATTTATTGTGAACAAACTTTAAAATTTAAAGTAATTTTTAATTAATTAAAATTTCAAAAAATCCTTTATTTGTGAGCACCTTCTACCCGAGAAACAACCATTTGCCAAATTTTAAGTTTTTATTTCCAATGGTTTGGGAGATTCTTTGATGAGTCAGTGAGTGATTTTCTCTTTTATATATAGAGAGTTTGTTCTTTCGGTCACTATCTTATTATTTAATTGTTTTTAATGTAAAAATTATTTAATCGGAGGTTCTTTTAAAATAGCGCCACTAACGTTTGATGTGATAATAATTATTCCATTCGAGCTTGTTCACCGACTTTTATAAATATAGATAAGGAAAATATTATAAAACGGACTTTTAAAATATAACGTGTTTGATATGACCTCACAGATATACCTAGAAGGTGGAAAACCTCCAAGTCTTAAATATGTCTTTTCCGTGAATTAGTAGACAGCTAGTATTTCTAACGATCTTTTAGTGGCAGTTATGAACTATTCGCCTTCTAAAATTAGAAACCGTTGAGGTCATAGAACAGGGCAAAGGTATGGTGAGAAGAAAATGCCGACAATATTTGAGATAATGTGATATTGTATTTATTTGGTAACCCGTATAAATTGTTTATTCTGCAGAAATATTTTTTTGTGAAATTTAACCTTTGAATTGAGATAAAATTACAAATTTACGAATGCTGTTACTATGAACCATTTTATTCTAATGTAATGAAAAATTACTTTTATAAGATAATTATTTCAGTAGCCGATCAAATTTATTAATTCTCTCAAGACTGATAAATTTTCGTTAAAATAGCTTTTCGTACTGAGACGAAATATTAATAAATGTTGCCTACCGAATTATTTTATTTGGCAACGAGTTTCACAGATTTTTGACGAACGGAATCAGATATTTCGAGAAATAAAGAATTTGAATATATTAAATTCTCCTCAAAGTTATTCTAAATTTCTTAACTTTGCAAAAGTTTTGTTAGCGCTATTTAAGTAAAATATTTCATGGATCTCATATGTATTTTATTTGATATTTTCTTTTAAAAGAATTCAGCGAGTTATGATCCGTCATATGTCGTCTCAAAGCATTGTAATGTGCAAATGATTTAATATGAAAAGTTTTATTTTATTTTCCATCCGAGGAAACACTTTAATAGTTATTTCAGCATGCAACAGTAGTTATGTAAATCTAAGTTCCTTACTGTTATCGCTTATATTTTTTTATGTCGCAGCAAAAATTTTTAAAATGCTTCACAGATTTTTAAATAAGAACTTCAAATGTTATTTTAATTTTTCACCTCTAGAGACGCATTTATTTTGCTCGTAATCGTAAATATCTTAATGCAAGTTCTTCTAACAATGGCAATGCCATAAGAACGATTTCGATTACATAGTTTAGAGATAACGATTTAAAATAAAGAAATTTCCTAAATCACATCTGTATCCCTGACATTTCATTACTTTCTGTGAAAATAACGTAAGAATCTCGTTCAAACTATTCAAGAAGTTAATTTAACTTTCATTCTTTCTCAAAAATTATTCGTAAGTGGAAATAGAGGAACAATTTATTTTAAGTTGCTAAACTTTGAGTCAATTCTCGAACGAACGATGATTTTTTTTCTCTGTTTCCCTATTAAGATATTCGCAGCCCTTGACGTGTGTTCACATCATTTTAAATTCTGCTCTTGCCTGACATTAATGCAAAATTTATGGAATTTCATTTCATTAAAGTTCTTTTTTCCTGTTTTCAGAAATTTAAGTTTTCTCGAACTTTCCGGGTTTTAAATGACCTCTTCATAGTGAAATAAATAGTTTACAATATATCCAAGATTTCAAATTCTTTTCGGTTATAAAGATATTTAAATAACTTTTTTCTATTTGTGTAAAATGAACGGAAATGAATGCATTAATTTACTTTGTTTTAAAACTAGTTTAAATAGTTGCGAAATTCAATAAATTCACATGGTGTACTGTCCTTCAAAAAAAAGGGATTTAAAAAATTCATTTTACTCTCAAGCATGCATTGTCTATCGATAAATCCGCGGGCAGAATAAGGTGAAACACCAGCGGGAGTGGTCTCCCCAAAACTTTCTCGTATCCGTCCTAACGCGGGTGGGGAAAAAATACACAAAGCGGCAGTAACATGATGATTTCCTTATACATTTGGGAAAAAATAAACCAAATTGCAGTAAAACGCACCAAGCGTCCCTTACACAAGTGGAGAAAAAATAAAGCAAACGGCATAAAACGAATTTCCGAAAGGCGGATTCTCTCCAATACGCAAATGACCTTGCGTAAGGTAAAGAAAATCGTTATGCGGTTTAACCGCCTATTTTTCAACCGATTGAAACCAAAATTGGACACACATCTACAATTAAGATAAGAACACCACATATCAGTTTGTATTTATATGTGTAATAGGGTTAAAGAGTTATCGTGTTCAAAAGTATGCGATTATACAGACCGACAGACAGTCAACCCTTTGACGGATTCGGTCCAAATTTGATACGGACCTACATTCATGATGATAAAACTGTGTACCAAATTTTATCTATCTATCTAGCTATTTAAGACTTTGAGCGGACAGACTTTCCGTGGACTGATTTTGTCCAAAATTTGATAGAAACCTACTAATAATGTGTAAAGATCACATACCAATTTTCAAATTTTTTTTTGTACTTGACAAATTTTAGACAATAATGCAAACAGACTTTAATATTCACAGAATTCTTCCAGACAGAATGCTCTAGATAGTTCCTGCTACATTTGAAGAAGTTAAGAAAGCACGTATTATTTATGTAGTTTTTAGTTTGACAATTATCATCTGTTTTGTGATTAAACACCTACATTTAACTTGTTTCATGTTCCTAAAGATGGAATTTTTAATCGAATTTTCACTCACTTCCTATACTTATTTTTAGAACTTAAATATCAGTTAATAGATTAATTTAATAAAATTTTGATTCCGTGCTTGTAGTGAAGTTGAGAAACAAAATTGATTTCAAGATTCCACTATATTTATAATTAGAAGAGTACCTAACTAGAGAATACCCTTTTCCGGTCAAAATCTTTTGGAAGACAGGAAACTGAACAATATTTTATAAATAACATAATGTTTATCAATGCTACTTTCTTGTAGGAATATTTATTTAATTTTTAAAATGATTCATAAATTAATAGTACAAAAATTTGCTTTCTTTTATTATATATCAAAGTATACAGTACTACATGTATTTCCAGCAAAGTTAGCCATTTTGGACATCTTAATATTTTAAAAATCTGACCATAAAATTCAATGCTAATTTGTCCATTTGTTAAATGCCTTTCTAAGAGTCACCTCCACCCAACATAGAAGAGTGCGAGGTAGGGGCCATTTCTTAATAAAGTACTTTTATCTTGAACAATGTTTCCACTAAAATTTCAGCAATTAAACTGTCTAAATCAACTAATAAAGCATGTTTTACCAAAATTGCCTCCAGCCATTTTAAATAAACATTTCTACGTATCTTATTGAAAGTTATCATCCTAAGGGGTGGTTTAAAAAATTTAACTACTCCACATTTTCAGTTGAGTTAGGTTTCATTTTGATCAGTCACATTTTTTACGTGAATTTCACAGACCTTGCTCCGACCTACCCTGAAATACTGGGATAACACAAATTTACCTCAGAAATACATCATATCGTTTAATAAGGCAGATACGTTCCAATTTTCATCAAAATTGCTTCAGCAATACTGAGTTTCGTCTCAATCAGTCTATGCCTTTGCTCCATCGTACCTTAAGTATTGGGTGAGTATTTATTTACCACTTGAGTGCCTTTATTTGGCCTATGAGGAACACTTGCCTCAAATTTCGTATAAGTGCCCCAATCGAATCGAATTTCACGTCGATCGTCCATTTGCCGCATGTATTAAAAAAAATTTTCCCACCCAAACCTCAAAGATTAGGTTTACCCTAACAATATTTTTTGTTGGCTAATTAGACGCGTATGTACCGAAATTCATCAAAATCGCCTTAGCCAACAGCATGCCAATCAGCCCAATGGTTTACACGTATTTTGACGATTTTGCCCCACCCTACTCTGAGGATTTGCATTAGTGCTTATTTACTCATTCAGTACTTTTAATCTGCTGGTGAGGAACATAAGTTCTTTGTGTCATTCAAGATTGCCCCAGACGTCTTAAATTTCATGTCACCCGGCCAATTTGTTAGTTTGATTGGGTTAGCATTTATTTCTCCATAAAGTATTTTTGATCAGCCACTGAGAAACATATGAATTGAATTTTATCAAAATCTCCCTAGCTTTTTCTAACATCATATCAATCGTTCCAAGAGTTTACATTTATTTTGTTGATTTTATCCCACCCTTCTCTGAGGAACTGAATGAGAATTTTTTTACCATACACTAATTTTAGTGAGCCTATGAGGAATATATGTACCGAATGTAATCAAAATTGCTCCAGTTATATCAAATCGCATGCCAATCGTCCCATTGTTTAAATATACTTAAAAGAATTTGCCCAGACTTCTTTGATGGGTTAGATTAGAGTTTATTTGCCCATATATTATTTTTAGTTGGCTAATTAGAAGTATGTGTGCCAAATTTCATCAAAATCCAGAAAAACTTCTAAAATTGTTAATCGGGTCAATCGGACTATTTCTTACATGTATTTTAGAGACTATGTTCCAACCTACCGTGAGGAACTGGGTTAGGACATGCTTACTTCTACAGTGCTTCAAGTCGAATAATTAAGAACATGTGTACCAAGTTTCATGAAAATCGCCAAGCATGTCAATCAGCCTTTTCATTACATGTATTTTGGAGAATTTTCCCCATCCCACCCTCCACGACTGGGTTAGGGCCTATTTTGCCCAGAAGTTCTTTAAGTTGGTTAATGAGGAAGTTGCATTTCAAGATTCATCAAAATTGGTCCATCCATTCGGAAGTGATGATGGAGCAAACATATATATATATATATATATATATATATATATATATCAAAACAAACTTAGAAACACAAGACAAAAACTCAAAAACAGTCAAGACAAAATGGCAAAAATAGACAAAAACCAAAAATAGATAAAAACCAAAATAAAATTGAGAAATATCATAGCGAGCCGCTCGTCAGGAAGAGAAGCTCGCTCATGATATTAATTTGTGCCTTTTTCTGCTAACGACAAACGAAATCCGTTAAAAATTGCCGTCATCCCCTCTAAAAGCACAAGACAAATAAAAATGGAAGAATTCTTGAATAAAAAATAAATACATTTAAGAAGATTTAAAAAGAATCAAAAACAAAAAATACAAATACAAAAAATCCGAATACAAAAGACCTAGAATAAAATAAATAAAAACATCCGTATACATAAAAATAATAAAATAAAAGCGAAATACGCTTACCATGGCGAGGAAAAAGCTACCGTGACCACTAGGAGAATGAACGCCAAACCAGTTATTGCTGTTGCCAAACAGAGTAAAAAGGAAGATAAGGAGAAAGAGGCTTTGTCAGTAGTTCCGTAATCACTGCTTGAGATATCGTCGCACAAAGTTTTTGGGAATACCATTATTTAAAAGTTGATCATACAAAAGCTTTAATTGTCTGGATTTTGAAATTTCGTTCGAATAAATAGATATATATATATACAATACATTGAGTTTTATTTATAGAGATAATGAATTATATATATATAAAAATTAAAATACAGCAGATAATTATAAACAAACACAATTTCTACCTTTTTATTACACTAATAAAAGTGTGTTTTTAAAATATTTATTTCGCAAGAAATCAGTGGTGTTAACTCTTTTATATTGCAAATGTCTTAAATTCTTTTATACGTTCAAAAGTACCAATTTCGAAAATAAAAGAAAAATACTCTTTCCTTCAATCAAGCCGTGAAGAGAATTGCTTATAATCTGATGTAAATGATTTATTTAAATAATACAAGTTAAATCTCTAATGATAGGTGCATATTGTTCCTCGGGCAATAAGAAGAAAATTATGTGGTTGAGCAAAAATATTTAATTGTTATTCAATACGACAAAAAAAGGGATTGTTCTGCCTGAGTACGAAAAGTCGCAAACTAAGATATCTTGAGAGTATCAGCAAATTTAATCAGTTAATGTAGCAGTTATCTTTTAAACATATTTTATCTTTAAACCAGAAGGAAATGTTTCACAATAAAATCTGTATAAATGTATGTATATATTAGGGCGATCCTTAAAAATCAGCTTTTGAAATTTTGAGGGGATATCCTCCCAATTTATTTTATGGCCTAAAATAAGATTTTAATAAAAATTTCAGCTTTAAAAATGTATTTTAGAGGTTTCTACCAAGCTTTAAAGTTTTGAAAACTCAAGAAATTTTCCAAAAATTTGAAAAAGCTGGTGAACACATAAATAATAATCTATAGCAATTGCTGAATGAAGGAGAGCACATTCCCCTTTATTCTCATCTCCGTTACAAATTCAAGTCACAATCAACTTTCATGTTGAGACAGAAATGCTTCATACCCAAACATGCCCGAAAACGTCGAAGTCATACTCTCAACATGTCTCAAGCAGTTATGTTTGTAGTCAGCTTCTGATTTGAGTGTAGTATACTTATCAGAGTGGGGTTTTTTTATCCATGTTTTACTGTGAAGTTATTCTAGGTCTAATCAAAATTTATTTAAGAATTAATGTAGTGAAATAGTTTAAAATAGCCATATCAAAGTTTCACTAATATTTTAGTTCACAACACCTATACTAATGACATCAAGTAGCAACCCCCCATTTTAACAAGGAAATCTGCAGATATTTGGCTCGTTAGTTAAATATCTAAATCGTTGTGACAAACAAATTTGTCATCGAAAAGAGAAGTTCTCAGCATTTTTTATTCATTTAACATTTTATTCATGAAATAAAATGTTTGAGTTTTGATAAAATTTTAATAAACCTAGGGTGACGAGGAGGAACATGTTCCTTATTAAACGAAAGATGAACATAGAAATACTCTAGATGGCTATCCATTATTATGACCTCGAAATCAAGCTCGAGGCAGTTGTTGTTTAATCAATTGGGGTTTCAACAAGGTCTGATATACTGATGTTCAAACGATTTAAAAATTCTTGGAGCTCGATCCATCACAGTAATGTTCGTTGTTGATATCTGATGTTTCAATTCATGAAAAAGTGATCAAAAGCGCATCAGATATCATTGGGTTTGCCAAAAATCAATTATAGGAGCTCTTTTATATAGTCGCTTCGAGCGACTATATAAAATGTTTAGAGCTCACCATTATATTTCTTAGAGGTGTTCTCAAAAGAGGAAAACGCTTTAGAGTTGCAGAGGGATTACTTTGTGCTCAATGGATGGCAAAGCAAATTATTCTCTCAAAATATATTTATTCAGAGATCAATTTAATTTTTCAAACAAGAAAAAGCTGGAATTCACGATATTTGCTCGTTTGTTGTGAAATGATACATGGTTAATCTGGTTTCAAGCAATATCTGCTTTTTTCGCCCTAGGAAATGACTTGCAGCTCTTAAAAAGCCTAAAACACTGTTAAGGCATCAGTTATGAAATTTCATAGTATGCCATTAACAAGTTTCTTAGACATATGTACTACTTGCCAGAGTAACTTGTTGCTCTTGTGCTTTTTGACAATTATGTTTCTTAGAAACAATAAGGAAAAAGGTAGATGCTTTAAAAAGGGAAGGAAAATAAGAACCATTGAAACGAGCCCGAGTATATCTATATTTAGTCCTTAAAAAGGGTCTGCATGACTTTATATCAACTAACACAATGACATCTTTTAAAATATTGAATGTATCATCACGGTTTCTGTAAAAAGATGTCCTCCTGAGAAACAACAGTTCTTCATATTCTCCCATTTTTATTTATATTACAAATATTTTGTATCTTGTATCATTCTCATTTTAATTTGCTGATTTTAAATACCTTTGATTTGCTTTCCTGCTTTCTTATTTGAACTCCTTTGATTATTTCATATCTATATATATTATGCATTTATATATATGTGCGTTTACCAGCCAAAGCAATGAACGAACACATGTGGAATGTGCACGCAAAAAATGAGAAAATAACAATTCTTGAAGATCCGCAGGCCATTACTTAATGATCACTGATTTACTGCAATTTCCATTCTTTTATGATAAGGACTATTTTTATAAACTCCATGCACAGTACAAAATACCATTTATATTTTTACACGATGCTGGAATTTTTAGAGTACCTTTTCTTTTTTTCGGATTAAAACTTTCAAAAAATAGACAATAAAGATTCCTTAACTATTTTTTTCGTTCTATTAAACACAAAAAATCTCTAAATGACGAAAATCCGTCTCCAAAACTTGCGTGTTTGGAAGTAATCATAGGTAAAAAATTGCCAGGAAAATACAAGCTTATTTCGTCTTTATTTCTTGGCTACCAGAAATTCTTTTAAAGCATAGCATAGATAAACTTCGTTTTGTATAATTTCATTAGTCTTCCATGTCCCAATTAAAAATTCGATTTGCATATATCTTTGTAGAGAATGCAGGATTTTAGTTTGGAGGCGACGGCGGGGGCTGAGGTCATAGAATTTTTGTATCGTCCTGACCTCACGGCTAATGTAAGCCAAATCACTTTAACTTTACTCACCTGACAATAAGAATCACAAAGAACACTTCAATACTTTCTATAATTTAATAAAAATGCAATGAAATAACTAGCCAAAAGATGTTTTCGACCGCGTTAACGCTACAAGTACGAGTGGAATGACTACAAAAGCGGAAAAATATTCTTAGTCTGTCAAGCCAGAAAAGCAATGTTACCATGTTTTATTTTTTGAAAAGAGATTAAGAACAAACAGATATAGTGATTTGAAATAAAAATCAAGATTTTTGGTTTAGCTCTGGGAGAGGCTGCATCCCTATAGCTCCCCCTGGATTCACCAGTGTCTTTGAAGCTAACAGGTAATTTCAAGATGACGAAACCGAAATATAAAATCAAATTAAACAATTATTCTGTTAGCTTTATGTCAAAAAGAAAATTCAAGGGAACAAAATAAAGTCGAATTAACCAAATTCCACTGTATAAAACTTTAAAGGAAATCTGAAATAGCTTTCTCTGACATTTTCTACCAAAGATAATCTAATTTCTTTGAAAGAATCATCAAAGAAATTTGTTGTAAAAATAATAAGAACTAAAAAGTAATGAAAAAGTAAGGAATTGTTTCAGCTACTAAATGTTTTTGAGTCATTAAAGTTTATGCTAGAAATCGTTAGAAACGGATCATTTAGCGTTTTACTTTTCGTGAATCACATTTTAAAGAGTTTTCTTTACTCTTTTACTTAAACTCAAATACAAACAATTACGTTTGAATGAAACTAAGCGAAATTGTTGTCCAATGAAATTTCATTCATCGCCCATCCGTTTATAAAATGAAAACTTAACCCATCTAACTCCACTCAGAGATATTTCTTATTTATGTAAGGTTTTATTTAAAGAAGAATTTATACAGTTTTTTTTGTTTTAAGAAAAAAATTATTAAAAAATTCTATTCTTTTGTGCCTAAGCAAAGCATCCCAAATATTTAATGGATATTATTGTTCAACACAAAATGTATACCTTTCATAATAAACAGAAAAGGTCAAATTAAGGCCTAACCGAAAAATTCCAAACCATGCCATTGGTAATATTCTTTCCTACTTAAATGTTTTGCAGAAACAATTCAAACTTTTTTTATGCGTTAAGAAATACTACTCTTTTACCTTCGCTTCGTTTATTGCAGCTACATAAATGCCGAAGAAATTTGTTCGGAGGTTATGTAACTAAATTAAAAATAAATGATAATAAACTAACCTTGATTCTATGAGTTGATTTTTTTGTTGTTGTTGCTTCAACAGAACATTTATAGAAGTTATTTTTCATGAGATAGCGTTTTAAAAATTTGAAGACAAAATTCTCCAATTATAAATCAGTACATTTTTGTATGTATATTATTGCATGAATACCAATGATGCCTTTTAACATAACAAAATCGTAAAAAGAACTTTTACACTCCTTACATTTGCATTGCAATATTCTGAATGTTAGCGAATGCAACCTCTGTTTAGTTTCATCTAGTTAATAACAAATATTTATATTGCAAATATGATGTCTATAAAAAATGGCATCTAAAACATTAGTAAAACAGTGAACAGTGTTATTTATGAAGGTTTCCTTCAGAGCAAGAATTTATACCTTATGAAATCTTAAGTCATATAATACTAATCTTTTTCTAAGATTTATATCAACATGAAATTCAAATATTTGGTGAAATACCTTTGTGTTAAAATGCAATACGTTTTTCTACGAAATCTGAGGATTTCCCATTGTCAGTAACCCATTTTAAATAATTCAATAGATCGGAAATTTAATTATTTTCGAACACAAGACTGCTGGTCATATTAACTACAAATCGAAGACATTTAATAAAGGGGAATATTCATTTTTGAAGAAACATTCGTTTGGCATCTTTAAATGTGTTTAGAATTTTTTAATTTACAAAAACTTTGTTAAATTATTGGTTTTCTTATCCTATTAATTACAGCAGTTAAAGAAAATTTTACTTTTAACAACAAATAAAGATAATTTGATTGCACTGCGTGATTGCTTTAAGGAATCTGTAATATTGTTGCAGCCGTGCATATTTATGAAAAAGCGGCTGACATTATTTGGGCATATCCCCGAGTTAGTTTCTTCAAGCAAACCTTATATGAAAATCCTCCTGGGATCTTAACAGTTTATTAACAACTGCGTTCAAATGACTTCCTTTTGTTCTATATTTTCCTTTCTTTCGACAAAAAATGGATAGCTATCGCAAACAACATAAGAAGGTTTTTTGATTTAAATAAATTATGGCATTCGCGAAATTTTATTTCGCTTACCAACACTCTAAAAGCATACACTACTTGTCATCACTTAATTTCCTTTCTCTCGAGAGAAACGGTAATATAGTATTAAAAAAAGATAAAACTCAAATGAAATGGATTTCAACTAATTCCGTTATGAAATTGATATTACAAAAATTATTCATTCGTAATTTTAGGATTCTATTTGAAAAAAAAAAATTTTTTTTGCAACTGCAGATAATTAAAGAACAAAATCTTCTTTTTCTGTCTGAAATTTTGCTCCACTATCACTTAATAAATTAAGCATATCAGTGTCAACAAATGAAAAGTGTATCCAAAGTATAACTACATAAAAATAAAATTTAACTATTTTTTTATTTGGTCTAAAAAGTGAAGAAGTGAAATATTTCATTTGAAAATATTGGAAAAAATAAATATTTTATTTTGCTGCACAAACTCAAGTTTCGCTTAGTGCAAAACTATCGGTTGTAAATATATTTAATAATTAATACTGCCATAAAACATCTCACATCATTATCTCGTATTATTATCATTATTCATAAGCAGCATATTATTCAAAGTGGCAGGATAAAAAAAAAAAAAAGTGTAAAATGGATGCTTTAATCTTATATGAATATGTAGTTATTAAATATAAAAAATAATTTTTAATATTTCATTTATTTATAATGTAATCTTTCCTAAATATAGTTTTCTTCAAAATAAATTTCTTAACAAAATCATCTCAGAATTCCTTAGATTTTTTCTTTTTTTTTTTTTGAAAACGCTAAACGTATAGAAGTAACATCTTATTCTTCATGTTTCAAAGAATTCATCTAAATTTTGAAAGGATTTTCTAAAAGAGAAATATACATGAGTACCAGTCAAAGTTTACGAAAAAATGTGATATATTTAGAAAAAGACAAATCATTCATCATTTATTTTAACAAGGAGTAAGAAGTCGTTTTTTTCTTATCAGCACCTTCTCATGAAATATTTTGGTGCTTTAAAATTTTCGACAATGTTACCGTTAATCATTCTCTCACGATGCATAAAATTTGGTGAAAAACTAGTTCAAATAGTTTTCTTCCAAACCATTTTTCATTCTAGTAATATAATATCGCATATGATATTGAAATAAAATTGAAGAATGTAATGGATTTCACTTTATTGCTTCAGGAAGTTAAAAAAAAATATGTGATTATTTTTTGGACTTTTTGCAGCGTTTTCAGTTTTGGCTTTGTTTGATATATACTATAGAATATAACTATTTTTTAAAAAATGTCTTAACACAAAATTATTTGTATTTATCATTAAAATAATGTGGTGATGCATCTCTAAGGGAATCGTAAGTGCAATAATATTCTTAATGAATTCTTTATGCAATGTAATTAATATATGCATGCAAAACGATGTCTCTGTTTTTAAAGCAAAAATGAAGAAAACTTCAACTTGTTCTGTCTAAATAAAGATAAATTAAACATAAATCTATTTGTAAATAATCTCGCCATTCTCCAGATTCTCAATGTAAAAAATATCTATAGAATATATGTTTTGGGATATTACTCCCCGAAGCATTTTTTTACTTTGTTGAAACAGGGTTATCGGTCTAATATTTTTATATTGACTCTTTGAGCCAATATCATCACAGTTGCAATGTTACTACTTAAAATGGATGGTTATGAAAATCGCTTTGAAACGAGCTAAGAGGATCGACTTGCTAAATTACCATCGATTTCTGAAAGCGAATGAATTCCCTGTTAGAAAAAGATTATGCAATGGAACTCTGCTTTAAATAATTAATAAAATAACAACTGAAACGAATAAGAAAAATTCACTCCCACTTGAAAGTTTTATGACAGTTTGACAATTCTTTCTATTGTCATGGATGTTCGGGTTATATAAGAGTTATTCAATTCGGTTAGACTCTAGATCGAGCTCTCTGCCGAAACAAGATACATGAAAAATTCTGAAAAACAACGGTATGAAATGTTCGTAAATAGTAGATTTAAGGGAAATCGATATTGTGCTGCAAAATATTGAGTAGGAAGCTCAAGATGAGACAAAACTTATTAGAGAATTTCGAATACGCGTCGGACTTTCTAAGAAAAAACAGCATGTGAGAAATAGTTCGTAAAAATTACTTACAAGTAACACATAGCAGTATGAGCTGAGTTCCTTTATTAGATGTATGCATCGATTTTTAATTCAGAAAGGAATGAATTCGAAAGCGTTAGTTTTGAAAATTGTGTTGCACTATTAAAATAATGTTTTATTGCTTTTAATCATCCTTATGCCACCATTTAATAAATGTTTACAAACTTGCAAATTCAATAAGTAAGTTTTGTAAACTTATTTTTTTATAAAATTAAAATTCTTACTTACAAAAAAGAATTTTTCAAGTACTTTTATTAGCTGCGAAGGTATTACGAAACTATTATGTCATTTGTGAACAGATATCCATAAACAGTAAGAGTTTTGGAAAAACTAATACACAATTTTTAAACAGCTTTTTTACTGAAGTGTGAAGTGTTAAATATTTATGGAATTTATTTGTGCGCAACTATTGGAAATTGCATACAAATTTATAAAAAAAATACCTAAAAATTAATATATTCATAAAATTAAAATGAATAAGATTTTTGTTACACTCAAGTAAATTTTGAAATTCATTACTCAGCATTAAATTATGATACGGAAGAAGGAATAATATAAATTTCATTAATGATAATAAAAGAATATTTTAAGGATATAAAAAGGTTATTTTAATTAAATCTTTTTTTATTTAAAAGGCGAAAGTTTTGTTGAAGTTAAATTACCTTCCTTAATCCAAGAGCATTTTTTTAAATAAATGAAGGAGGTTAACAATAAAGTTTTTATGTTGAAATTTCAATTTCGAAATTTAAATTAAATAATGAGCTACTGAAGTGATAGTTTGGCAAATAATTAATAAAATATAATCCCCTATTAAAAATGTATAAGAGACTGATTATGAGTTAATAGCTTAAAAATAAAAATAATTTTAATTAAATTACGTTACTGTTGCGTAAGTAAATAATTTAATTATCAAATATTTGGTTATTGCAAAATTTTCTGCTAACTTTCATATTTAATTAAAATTTAAAATAATTTTTAACCGTACTTTTAGCATCACCTTCTTGAAATAAACTAATTTTTAAAGAATCTAAAAATGCGTAAAACCAAAAAAATATACATATGAAAATGGAAAAATGAATCTAGTATTCATTTCCGATTTAATCCCTGATTAGCAACCACCAGTGCACCTGCAATGTGCAGATTAATTTAGAGAATTTATCTTTAAAAAATCGGAACTACTACATAGGATATTTCGAAGACTAAACAAATCTGACAATCATAGGAAAATTTAAAATTAAAATCTCTTTTTCATATAATGAATAATTTGAAAAAGCAAAAATATTAGAAAAAGGAATTTTGTCTTTATCTTACATGAAAATTTATAATTTTATTGATATAAATACTACAATTTCTCTAGCTTACTTCCTGGAAATTGATATAAACACCCTCTATAAACGTTTATAAGAGTCACTCCGTAAACATTTTTGGAGTAAAGTTAAAAGGGTATTTCAAATTAATGTTGATAATAATGGTAGTTATGATTTATGTTTCATTTTTGGGGATTCTTTTTTTTCTTTTCCAAATATACTTGCCCTCTCTTTAGAAATGCTTCAATAATATACTTTCTACCTCCTTCATTTAATATCAATATATAAAATTGACATTGATGCCAAACTAGGTGTAAGTTACTGAAGGAATGAATCCTAGAAAACTGCTTCTTACAAAAGTTCGAATATAAATGGAATAGATGATGATTATAAATTAACATCCTGAAGAAATATCGCAATCTATAAATATATGCAAAGTGGTTTGTAGATGTTCAGAATTTGTGAAGGTGCTATGTGTTAGGCATTTCGTTTTATAATTGAAAAAATCAATTCATGAGCATTTAATATAAGTTGAAAACTTAAACTTTCAAGCAAAATAATAATAATAATATTCAACTCCTTGAAAACACCATTCATAAAATCTATATTTTAATCAGGAAGAATCTGAGTTTTTCAAAGACTTTTATTTCTAGAAGTTTAGTAATGTATATTTTGTTTCGTGTTCAAGTTCCTTTTTATTTTTAATCAACGTATAATTATCTGGAAACAATTGATTTTATAAACACATCCATTTATGCGCAAAATAATTAAACACTATGGAAGATAAATTTCAAAATTTACTATACAACTATTTGAGTTTAATGATTTAATATAAAATGTACTTTTTACTTGAAGCAAATAAGTTTAATCTCGTTTATAATAAAGAACTATAAAATTGCAATCTATGTGATATTCCTTTGCTCACAGATAGAATGCAATCAATTTATTGATTTTCCATGCATATATTATATCAGACGAATAAAAATTACCTCAAAAAACTTTTTTTTTACTCATATAAATTCTAGATTTGGTCATGTTCGATTGAAAACTTTTGTAAGGATGATTAAAAATAAATTCTTGATGCGCTTTGAATTATGAGACTCTAAAGAGGAAAAGTTTTTGCACTACAAAAGCTACTGCGATTTAATTTCCCCTCAGCTAACTATTTTTTTAAGTATTGGAAATTTTGAGAAATAAGTTTTAAAGAGAGAGACTGAAGAACCCACGCCATGTATAATGATTAAATTCAAACACATCTGTGCTTCCTTGAAAGCATAAATCTTCAGAGTAACTGAGATGGAAAACATTGTTTGCTGAATGGCAGAGACTAGAATGGTGATGTAAAAGAATGCCAAAACCTGATAAATTATTTTAAATAAGATATAAAAAAAAGCATATAATGGATAACATTGAGTGATTCTCGAAGGATCATTGATTATCAAACCATTTATCATGCTTTAAAATAAGCCTTTTAACACATAAATGCGCAAAGAAACAAGAAAGTTTTTAATACCTAAAGAAATATTGTTCCATAAATAGTCTTCTGGAATTTTATTTAGTCATCTTTTATTTCATTTGGATATTTAATTTTAATACTGATTAATCCATTAACGCCAAATTAATTCTAAGCATAGATTTGAATAAAATTCTATTAAATTACGTTTAAATCGTCAAGACTAAGAAAGTTGTGAAGTAAAAATTAAAATAGGAGAAAAAATCCTTTTGGATTATTTTTTTATTTTTTTAGAAAAAAATTTAAAAAATCAACAAAATTTCTTTTTCAAACTTTTTTTACATAAATGTCAAAGATTATTGAAATATTGTAAAATATCAAAAAAATAAAAATCACTTTCTAATTCCTAATCCTCGAAAATAAATCAAACAAAAATTAAAAATATTTCAAAATGACGATATTTTTACTTCAAAATCTTCCTAACTAGCAGTATATTCCTGCTGAAAACTGTTTAGGAGTTTGGTAATACCTATAAACTGTATAGAAAAAGCAAAAAAGAAACAATAAATTCACCCACTTAAGTTAAAAGAAACTGTCACATAAATAGGACGCTGGGAGCTAACGGGTTTTAACCACTTATTATTTTTTTTAATCAACAAGGTCCCAATAATGCCACTTTCTTTCATTGTCGTTGCCTATGCAGTCCTGCTTGCAATCGTTCTTCAGAACATATCTTCACATTAAATATCTATAAAAATGAAATTTGAGTTCTTAGAGTAATTTTTATAATGAGATTGATTTAAAAAATTATTTTCATGGGAAGTTGGCGTTTTGGTTATAACCATATGCTATGCACGGAAGAAGACTTTATGGCGAATAATAGAGAAAGATATTTAAAAGGGTTAGAATTCATTTGAAATTTCAATTTTAAACGTGTCTGCCTTTTCTTGCTTATTAGAGACCTAATCTTTTGCAACTGGCATGACAATCGATATTCTTTCCTTACAGAAGCCTCCTTGTAGTTGCGATCTTATGAGATAGCTAACAGCATTCCCTTGCCCAAAGTTCAAAGGAATGCGTTCTAAGAAGTATTGTATCTCCTTATTAATCGCTTTACTATTCGTCCGTGTGTTCCATATGGCTAGGGGATAGTCAGGCATGTAATTGACACATGCCACCCTACTCAAAGGCAAAATATGACAAATCAATGTACTGAAATTGCCCTGGTCATATAAGGCCTGGGAAAACATAGTCTGGTTTTTAACGTTATTTCTTGGTGATATAAAAAAAACTAATTTCAGAAAAAATTTATTAGATTGTGGGTTGACTCTACAGTGTGATGAGTTCAAGCTATGTGTAAGGCCTTTATTATTTTATAGGACCATAAGCTTCCATTATCGCAAGCGACTTTCGATGAACGTTTTAACGTAGGACTACGTTTCAGCCATTGGGTCCTCAGGAAGGAAATTGATTCACACGCCCACGCCAAAACGCGTCAAAACTTGGTTTGGGAGATCCTTTATATCTCGGTAACTACATATGTTAAAAACATAACTAATGTCTTATTTTAGAGATAAAGGGTAAGAACAGAAGTTACTAAAAAAGTTACTTAAACTTAAAAAGTTACGAGAAACTTCGAGAAACAAAAGAGTCACGTGAGTAAAGTAGTCCTATGTCTTTAACATCAGCGGCTGTTTGAAAAGACAGCCTCCCGTCATTTTTTTCTCTCTTAGGTCCGGTCACACTTTTCTCTAAAGCAAAAACAAATGCCATTAACGATCGTCTTTTTCAATTTTATTATCTTTATTGTTTTTCATTGTATATCCTTCAATTCGTTGTTTGTATGTTTTTTAAATCGTGTGTTTAATGTATTTTCTTTATTTTATTGTTTTTGTGTTCGGAGGCACTGTAACAAGCTACTCTGTAATATTTTTTTAATGATTCTTAATTAAAGTGATGTCTTCATACCCATCCAATCGTTCAGTGGCCGTAATGATTACAGGCACGGGGGATGAGACGGTGTTCTAGTTTTAGTTCTAGGCGAGAAAAGTAACGATACATGCAACCCCGAAACCTTACACCGCTGTCTGGTATTTTATGGAAAATCAAGTTAGTAAAGAAAATATCACTCGCAATACGTGAAGGCGAAACAGTTAAATTGTTATTTTTTAATTATATGCGAGTATTTAAAACTCAAGATTTCTCAGATTTGTTTTTGTGAAGGCCTACAATATAGTATGGGTAATTTATAATCTTTCCAAAGAGTAGATGTATTTTCATGCATATATATATATATATATATATGCGAAATTATACAATATATAAGTTTTCATTGCACTTGCCTTTATCGTAATGTCTTGACATATATATATATATATATGTCTTGACATTACGATAAAGGCAAGTGCAAGGAAAACTTATATATTATATAATTTACTAGAAAATTTCTGAATTTGGTCGGAAACTATGTAGAGTGTTGTTTCTTAAAAATTAGGGTATCAAACCTGCAATTCAAAAAATGGTGGAAGGAAATATAGTTCGATTGATTTGACATGAATAATATATTTTTATATCCTTGCATTAAAGCCATATTTTATCATCAAAAGCCTTTATTTAAATAGTTTTGAAAATATTTCAAAAATATATAATAGTTTTTAACGAGTATTTACCAGTATATCGATCTTTATTTTTTTTATTCGGCTCTATCTTGCATATGTTTAAAGTAGAAGGGAAGATGAAGATATCCAGTGTTCCACATCATTTTCTATTAATGAGCTATATGAATTAAGGCCTAATTGAAGAAAACCCGAGTATGTCCTGATCTGCTGTTAAAATATAGGAATCTTTGTAGGCTGCCTCTTTGCGTTTGTACCGCATGGCAGCTACAAGCAGACTCCCAACTACAGAAGCTGTCACTTAATAAAAAAAGTTAGAATTGCGTGCAAGTGTCTCTAAGCAAAATAATAAAATATCAGCAACTATAGCCAACAGACACATCAGTGGGAACAATAATTGCAGGGGATACAGACTATCAATTCAATCCAAGCTGCAGCAGCTTAGTAAACATTTGCTATGGCAATAAAAAAAGCTAAGGGGCAGAATTTAAAAATGGTTGTTGAATGGAATGCTTCGTGGTTGATCAATATATTGTCTGTTAAACACTCCAACCTGAAGGAAGGACGACAAATGTAGTTTAATAAGAAGTCCTTCAAAATTACTTACATTCTATAAGATTTTTTCTACTTTGCTATCTACAAATATCAATAGAAAACAAAAAAAATATTTTTGTTGTTCTTCGAGGCGAAGAGGAGAAAAGAATGCTAAAGAATGTACGTAAAATTTCTCAGAAATCTGGGTCGTTCTCAGTTTTTAGACGTTTTACGGGGAACAGTGAAGTACAAGCAAGATAGTATACTTGTAGTAGATAGTGTCATTGAACTAATTTTTTTCTTGGATAATTAATTTTAACAAATGAGTCTTTGCAGTGGAATTCCTGCATTTCATCAAGAAGAACTTGGATTGAACACCGTATCGCCAGCCCTTAATCCACCTGCTTTCTTCCTACGAGGCCTCTTGATGGACGTAATGCACCAATAAAATCAGCTGCGGTTTGCAGAAGTAAAGCAGATCATTGGTTATAAAGATGCGTCAATTCCATTAGTGCCTTTGTAGAACGTTGATAGAATTTCTGTATTTCACCTTGGCTCTGTCATTGTGTGTGTGTGGGGGGGGGGTGATGGATTCCGGGGAAATTATTACGTTATGTCCCAAGTATTGACAGCTTCTGACGCTGGAGTGTCAATTTTTAGGAACATTTAGTGGTAAAACTGAGAAGTGGAGAGCCAAAAATTACTGGCCTCTTATTAATCTCCTGCAAGATTAATCTAAAAGACTGCGATATTATGTTTACTATTTCATTTTAAAAACTATCATTTCTTTTCTAGACATCCTGTAGGCACTGGACTCACAGATATCATATATCAGCTTTAAATTTTACAGATGATTTTAAAAAATGGGCTTCTTATGGTGCCGTATGGAATGCGGCACAACATAATAAACGTAAAATATGAAAATATGGCAAACATTTATCTGAAATACGAGCAATTGTTCATCTTAAGAAGCTTTATCGAGTACAGAAAATGTATGGTTTAGATTTTCTTTTTTTATCTCAAATTTATCTGAAGCCATTAAATATCATTCCACCTGCATTTTTCAATCGTACGTTCTATTTTCTGAACTATCATTGAACTTTTTGAAAATCTTCACAACGTCCCATTTTCTCACTTTTCTAGTGTCATTTATTTCCATTCTACTTAAATGCGAATTGTAAATTTGATCCCATTTTCCAATGGAATCTGAAGCCTATTTTAAATTTTTGAGGTCTGATATTTCAATCGAAGACGAAATTTCGTAATCTTCATTTTTTCTATTCTGAAGAGAGTTTTCTCTTTCCATATTTCACTTTCTATGCATTTAGGTACCTCTTCTAAGATTTTGTAGGTATTTTCAGTAAATTTGAGAACCTATTTATAAGACAACTGGCTAAAAAAGCATGGACTAAATGTCCTATATCTTTAGTTGTTATTAGTGTATAAGTGTTTCATTTCCTATTATTGTCAAAAGATTTTATTCTTAATTCTTTCTTTGTTCCCTCTCTCACACATGCAGATATTACTGTCTGAAACACATGCCATGTGATTTGATGTTCATTTTTCAATTATGTAACGCCAGCCGGGAGTTAAATATATAATAACTGGCATGATCGTAAAGAGATTCGAATTATGTGGCTAAAGAGAGGAACGCATAGAATTTTAAGTCGATTTGGGTACACCTTAATGTAAATGTGATAATAGTTGTTAAGTTTTCTGGGGATAAGCATAAAAATTGTACGAGTTTTGGAAAGAATTCGATGAATTTCACTCTGAGCATTTCGAGGCGAGATTCTTCTCCGGATGTTAAATGTTTCGTGTAAGGAATGTCTCATTTTATTTTCACTTTCATAACTCAGAAAAAAACTGAAGAGTTGTATTTAAAAGTTTGCATGTATGGAAATAGAGATGAAAATTCTTTTTGAAATAAATACGAAAGCGATTTCAGATTATAAGACTTCATTAAAGAAAATAAAACTACATTATTTTTAACTAAATAAAAAATTATACTGGCGGAACTTAAAAATATTTCCAGTTATTTTCTGTAGAACTTCTAAAAAGTGGAATAAAAAACTCCTTTGAATGAAACTTTCGATATGTTATTTGAGAATTAAAAGGGTTTTGATGGTTTGGTGACAGGTTTTACTTAATTATATAAACATACTTTTTGATTCAGCATGAAGACTATTTTGGAACAGATCTCAGAATACGATCAGATGAAAAAACTGACGCCTGAGAAGACACCCCCTCTCCAAAATTTCTCGCCACACTAGAGGGAGGACGTTTGATCTTTGATGTCATATTTAATATGCACGCAGATTTCTAATAGCATGGTAAATATTTAATATTTTTTATTTCGAACCTTGAGTCCTCCAATCCCAAAGCCAAGTCTTTGCAACATAGCCAACACAATTCCTGTTGTGACCGAAAATGAGAAACTCGATCACTGATTTTACAGAGCCTTTAATATGAGAAACCTGGTGCACAAATAATTCTTAGAGGGAAGAGACTAGCTTCATTTTGGTAGTTTAGAGAGCCAGATGATAGTTTAGGTATCGTCTCTGCAAAATGTTCAGAGCTGAATATAAAATCTTCTAGTCGAATTGTGCCTTTAAATTTGGATCTTGTTCTAACAATTAGATTAATTAAATGCAAATCAAAAACTATTTTAAACAAATTACATATTTTACAAACCTATATATTTTCAGATTGCAGATTCGTGCGGGTATACTGCGGGATTGTCATTAAATTTAATGACATACAGCTAATGTTTACAATTTAATTCTCACTTAAATCAGACAGCTGACATAAACACCGTGAATGATTTATGATCGAATCCTTTTCCCTTCATTAGAGTTGAAATGAGTAATGTCTTACAATAATTGTTGTTTATTTGAGTAGTTCTAAATTAGTTCCCACATTTCGATTACAGAATGGATTGTTACTAATGCAGAAGGCTGGATCATAATGTTTTGTATTTTATTGATTCTGGAAGGATTAGAACATGTTTCCATATTAATAAAATTACTCTGATAATGGTACGAAAAATACCCCAATAATTCAAATGACTTCTCAATTTACTCTGGTTGCTTCAGACTCACTATTTTCGATGTAACTTACAACTAATATTATACTTTCAATGATTAGATATAAATTCACGTGGAAATATTTGCTGACAATAACGATAAAGACAAAACATTTTAGCAAAGTTTTTAAATTAAATAATGTCAGGTTTATTTAGAAATTAAAACATTAACAGAAAGATAATATTCAAAAACTTAATTTCTATCATCCATCTTATTCGTTGGTAACACACTAAGGTAAGATGATACGTTTTTTCTCTTAGGTAGAAATAGTTAATCATTCGTCTAACTTTTTGATAATATTTTTCCGATGCTGCGTTGGGAGAATTACAGTCTCCAAATGGCTTTCATACGGAATATGAAGAACATGAATTTCATTTCCACGAGATATCTGCAAATTTCATATATTTGTGAACAAGCATTAAAAGTTAAAAGCTGTGTTTTTGCAATATGATAGTTAAAGAGAGGTTTTCATTATATGACCACAGATCAAGTTCATGTGATATTCTCTTCTAATATAGCATGCATTATTTAACATTTTAGATATTAATTTACCAACTCATAAACTCAATGCATATGTTTATGAGGATAGTGATTCTTGATTCGACACTCACTGCAAACTCCGTATCTATATCTCGTCGCTTAACAAGCAATACCAGCTATCTCATTTTTTGAAATTTAAAAGAGGAACAAAGAACTGAATATTTCGCAACCATTAATGAATATTTCTGAATTTTTTTTCACTTCTGGTAGTAGCATGCAGACTCATGTTTATATCAGATGTTAAAAAATTTCAGAAATATTCGTTATCTATTAGGAAATATTTAGTTCTTTCTTTCATTTTGAAATTTCGAAAAATTGAGATAGGTGGTGTTGCTTGTTAATCGACGGTCTTTTAGTTTTGATGTTACTCTTAAAATGCTTAAATCCGCAAAGATATGTTGCTTCAATTCCAGATATAAATTATTGCATTTTTCGAGAATAATAGTTTCAACCCTTTGCAGTCCAAAGGTTTCATCAAAAGCGTTCTAAGCTGTTTTCAGCGAATTTATTAATAATTACATTTAAAGAAATTCACAAAAAAAGTGTTTTTGTGAATAGACAGAAAAGTCTTTTTAAAATTGATGCAAAATGATTTTATAAATAATTTTATTCTTTTTCAAAACATCTGAAACATCTTTGCGAACTAATAAATTTCTTAATAGTATATAAAAAACTTACCAATAAATTTTAAAAATAAAGATAAAAAAAGCTAAGAAATTACTTATTTTTTATTTTAATAAAACCGATATTGTAAAATTATTTATTCGAAACCAAAATATTTATTATTTAAATTATTTAAATTATTTAATAAATAAATTAATTAAAAATTAATATTAATTTAAAATTATTTATTTTACTAATTTTACTCATTTAAAATTAAAATTCATATTTTTTCTTCACAAATTCTAAAATTAAATTAATTTTTTCTATTAATTTCATTATTGAATCCGATATCGCCTTCATGTAAGGATTTAGTACAAGAATATGTGAAAAACACTTTTAAAGTTTTATTAAAACACTATTTGTCTCTAACTGCTCATTCGTAAATAAGTAAATTAAATGTATTTGAATTTGGTATGTGAAGTCTTTCTTTGGGAAAAAGGGTTTTATTTGCATATTCATTGTAAATTACTTATATAAAGAAAATCTGTAATTAATGTTATAGAATCTCTATATCAAAAATTTCTGGAAGAAAAATAATTTCATTTTTTTTTTTTTGAAATAGAAAAAATAAACCATACAAGAAAGGAAAGGTTTTAAATTGAACATTAAAGGCAAACATAAGCAGAATTTAAAATTATGTAAACGGACGTCAGTGGTTTTGAATACCTTAATAGGGAAGCAGGGAAAAAAATAATCAAGATTCATTGGAGAAGAATTTATAAGAAGGCGCGAGCAATCTAAAATGAAAGATTGGGACTTTTATTTTTTATTTCCTATTTTATCCGCGAAAGAATGGAAAATTAAATTCAGCTGTTTAGATATTCTGAACTGAGCCATTTTCTGATTTTTGCAGAAAGCTCGTGGATATAAAACTAATTTTAAAAATAAATTCTGATCTCTGCGTTGGCATCTATACAGTTATTGCAGTATACGCACTGCATTTTTAGGTTCTTTTATTTTTTTGATTCGAACATTTGCATTGGTTAACAAAGAGTGTCCCAAACAGGGTGTCCAAAAAAAGTGGAACAAACGTTTATTTTCTTAAATATTGATCCTAGGCATATACTTACAGTTACAAAGTTTCATCAAATAAGGTAAGAATTTGTATCAAAATACTTTCATGTATGGGGATTGATAATAAAAACTTACAAAAATTAAATTATTATATGGCCCCGTAGAGCAGAAACGTCATTAGTAAAATGTTTTTCTTACATTCACTTATTCACATACAAAGTTGCCCGCTTCTATCTGCAAAACTTATAGAGATATAAGAAGACAAATTTATTGACTTAGACCACTTTTCCATACATCTCACTGCTGTGCTATCCAGTCATTCGATGTACATTTTAGAGATAATATATATATTTCAATGAATTATTAAAAGGGTGGAAACAGGAAATAACAATGCATTTGTTAACTGTTGTTAAATCCAAAAAATAGTCAAATAATACATGAATTGAAGTATTTACAAAAATAGTTTAACTTGTGAACCTTCGAAAAATATTCAAAACAGTGACAGCACATCTGTTCAGAAAGATGCAGTGATAGAAAAATGTTTTTAGAATACAACTGAAATACAATTTTTCAAAAATAGCTTTACCCTCAAATGGTCCAAACTTGAGGTTGTAATTGTCCGAATTGTATTTTAGAAAATTACAAAACTTTTTTTGTCGGCGAGTGACTTTTAATAACAGAAATCGAATATGTATAAACCAGCCAAGTTTCCGTTGAGGCAACATGAAAATGATTCCGAAACCTAAAAACAGCCAATGAGAGAAAGAGAGAGAGAGAAAAGAAGAAATCAAGAGCGCGAAGGCGAACCATGGGTGAGATTGAAGGGGAAAAAAGAGCGTTATTTGCCCTAGCGCAAAACAGTACCAATCGAAAATCCAGTTCTGGCTAAATTCTATGACAAAAAGATTAGTTATTCGCCTCCATCCATTATGTCACTTACTTCTACGCAGTGAACTAATTTTAGTGCTTTCCAAAACTATTGGGTGTACAACCCCACCCTCTGTCTATCTTAGTTTTCCATTCATTTTCTGTCTTTTTTCTCATTTTTATCTTTTTTTCGTTGATACTCGAACTCTCAGAGTGGACAAGTAAGCAAATAAAAACTAAAATGCGAATTTTTAAAATAATTTAGAGAGTTCTGCAACTCTTCAGACCAAAAGGACGAGTCTCCACTGCTTTTAGATAAAGTTTAATAATATGCACAAAGCTAAGAGCAACTAATTCAGTATTCTTGTTCAATATTAGGTTATTTTCTTGTTATACCGTAAATTTTCATTTTCTGAAGTAAGTTGTCCTTCCATTCTTTATCAAGTCGATAGTTGCAACTATTTGCCAATGAAACTGAGTGACAGTATGCGTCATGGCAAATTTTTTTTCTATCCATGATAATTGGATGATGTACACTGTCATACAAAAGTTAAGGAGCATTTCGCAAAATGCGAGAAATTTGCAATTAATACGAAAACTATGTTTCGAAATCAGTTCTGGAGAATCGTGTGACATTCAATAGAGTATCATATACATATTACAGTGAAGATTCGGTCACGAGGACAATTAGGAGAACCACCAGAAAGGGATGAAGGCGAAAATGGCGTTTCATCCATCCTGTTTCACAAAAAACTGATAACGAGATGTAACTTTTATCAATGGTTATGGTTTAATGTGCATAATGTTGACAAGCATTTTCGTAAGCATAGCACAAATATTCGGGAAGATATAAATGTTTCTTTAAAAAATCCCAAATTTTTCTGCACGTGTTTTGCTTATAACATGAAGAGTTTTCATTCAAATTATTCGCAATTTGCAGAACACTTGAAAATATATTACAGAAGTATTGTATTAAACTTTGAAGTAAATACTTTGAATAGTACAGGAAATATGAGTGTTTGTACTAAATAATTTTTTACTGAGCATGTGCGAGACGCAGCGGAATTTTTCTTTCAGAACTTCAAAGCTTGATATATAGAGCAACTTTAAAAAAAATTCCAGTTGAATCCCATTAAAATTAGAAAGCTGTGGGTATTTCAGTGAGGTGAATTTCAATTTCTCTTTAAGAGAAGCTAAATGATGAGGGTTCTTGCACAAACTGATATTTTTTTTAACTTTAATCTTCGAATGGTATTCGAGAAAATGCAATTTAAATATTGTATTTAATTTATAAGTGTTCATGGTACTCAGGATATTCAATTTTACTAAAATTCAATATTACTGTTCGAAGATAACCGACCTCTTCTACAAAATCCCAGTAGTTCAATTTTTTTTTTTACATTATAACAATATCAATACAAAAACAAAACAAACATTTATTAGAACTTTAAAACAAAGCTATTACACTTCGTAACTGCATACAACGTAACATCGTTCAACCGTACTCGTCTCTCTTCTCTTATTTTTTAAATCAAATTCAAAGGAGCTCAACATCAGACTGCTGCCACTTATCTGGTATCATACACTGTTATAACAGTAAATAAGTTGAAGTCATGCTTTTATCAGGCATAAATATTAAATACACTTAGACATGGTAATCAGGATATTCAATTTTAATAAAATTCAATGTTACTGTTCGAAGATTCAATATTGAAATTTTTCGAAATTGAAATTCACCTCACTGAAATGCCGACAGCTTTCTGAATTTTATTGAGATTAAACTAGATTTTTTAAAAAAGTTGCTCTATATATCTGGCTTTGAAGTTATTAAAGAAAAATTCCGCTGCGTCTCGCACATGCGCAGTAAAACATTATTTAGTACAAACACTCATATTTCCTGTAATATTCAAAGTATTTACTTCAAAGTTTAATACAATACTTCTGTAACATATTTTCAAGTGTTCTGCAAATTGCGAATAATTCGAATGAAAACTCTACATGTTATAAGCAAAACACATGCAGAAAAATTTGGAATTTTTTAAATAAACATTTATATCCTCCCGAATATTTCTGCTATGCTTACGAAGATGCATGCCAATATTATGCATATTAAACCATGACTATTGGCAGAAGTTACATCTCGTTATCAGCTTTCTATGAAAGAGGATGGGTGAAACTCCATTTTCGCCTTCATCCCTTTCTGGTGGTCCCCCTAATCGTCCTCGTGACTGAATCTTCACTGTAATATGTATATGATACTCTATTGAATGTCACACGATTCTCCAGAACTGATTTCGAAACATCGTCTTCGTATTAATTGCAAATTTCTCGCATTTTACGAAATGTTCCTTAACTTTTGTATGCCAGTGTGCTACTTGACAAATATTCTCATTTCACTGTATTTCTATGTTGAATAAATTTTCATTTCTGCAATAAATATCTCCATATAAATTTGTGAGCAGCCCTTTTGAATTAAAAAATTGGAATATCTCTATATGTTTTGCATATAGAATCGTGAAACTTAGTTTATACATAGACGAGGGTAATTGAAACATTTCACTCATTGACACTTTTCTCTACTCGGAATGTATAATTTTTTTCACTTTTTATATTCAACTTCCACAGAAGCCAAAGTTGTTTCTCCCAAATTCCTACCTTATTTGATGAAACTTTGTAATTGGAAGTATATGTCTAGGTGAAATATTTAAAGAAATAAATGCTTGTTGAAATTTTGTGACACCCTGTATAGTTTTGTTGGAAGCAATAGTCATTGTAAATCGAATTGAATGAATTTCTGAATAATGAAAATATTCCAAGCAAAAATAAACACATCTCCACCGAAGGAAATCTGAAATTCTTATTTAAAAATCTTTAAAACTCTCTAAACATAATTTGTATGAAAAAGATATTCTTATAATAGCAGAATGGCAGCTACTGTATATAGCATTTATTGCATGTAAGTATTGCCTTTTAAAACTTAATAACTCTAAAAAACAATATTAATGTTTCATACAAAATTTCTCGAATAGATTTTCGCATGCGATGAGGTGATATCAGCTAAACATTTATTGATCTTTAGCTAAAAATATGTTAAGCAATGCGAATTTTACTGATAGATTCAACTGAAAAAATCATGCATATTTCTTTAACTTTAGAAATGCATGATTTGTTTTAACAAAGCATATAGCTAGGTATTTTCCACAAGTCCATCGAAATATAATTAAAATGAATCATGGAGTGGAGATTCTGCTCAAGAAGTATATACATAAAAGATACATTGCAATAAAGGTTATAAAGATCATGAAGCACATATTTCAGTTACGAACACAACGAACATAAAAAAAGAGAATTTAAAGACAAGCATGAACCGTCTCAAATATAGAGAGATATACACACTTTTGTCAGCATCAGAGTAGATGTAAGAGTTTGGGAAATAATAGTTTTCCAAAATTTTCAGTTATTTCATCAAGATGAAGACCATGTATTAATGGGAACCTCAGCAGAAAAAAAGCAGTTTTTAGCATCTTCTACTGCAGTGAAGATTTTCAATTTTGATACCCTACGACTATATGTTTCTTTGATAGCACTGAGGATCTCAGTTATTTGTAACCTTAAATGTCTATCTGAATGTCGACTTAAAGGGTTAATAGTATTGAACTACAATATACTTCAAACATGTTGAATTTTAGTAACCTTCATTCATGAAGGAAGATGTGGTAAGGATAATTCAAAGGTATATTAGATCTCTTGAAAGAAAACGTTCATGATCATGTTCTAAAATTAAGCTAATAAGGTATTAATGTAAATGACAATTTCTGTAATGTAGCTAATATGCTATAAAAGTTATTGATACAATTTTACAGAACAGAACACCTATTTATTTACAGAATTAACATAAAGCTATAATTTTACAGAATTAACATAAAGCTATAGTTTTACATAATTAGAATAACGCTAATTCAATTTTACAAGACGGGTTTTCTGTTCTAAAGAATTATACAGTAGAAAGTGATGAATTCGAACTAAGTTGGAAGAATATGAGCAGGCTAGCCCCGATTAAGCATACTTTCTTATTAGATAACCATGAAATAATCTGAAACTGTTTGGGAATCCATACATTTTTGAAGTACAAAAGAGTATAATAGAAATATTACACATAAAAGAATAGTGCTTGATTTTCCCAGCTATCTGAGCAATAATTTCTTTCCAACTAAAAATTAATCTATTTATTGAAGCGAAGTTTCTTACCGTAGGTTTCGGGATGGGGAGTTAGAGTAGAAAAACCGACCGTCACAAACGGAAGTGCGTCATGCCATCGCAGGGGCAGTTGACATTCTTAATTTCGATACCGTTGTTCACTAGACGGAGGGTCATCATACCAGCGCAGGCTCAGTCGACATTCCTAATTCGATTGCGTTGTTACGTTCAAAAGTGAAGTTCGTGCTGGAGGCGTTACAATTTACCATAATAAAAGTGATACTACTAATATTTTAACCCCAAATCTATGTATATCATTGGCACATACGGAGGATTTAAATGTTCGAGCTTTATGTATTTCGAAACTTTTTAATAGGGATTCGAACTCGCATTCTTTCGACTCGCAAAAGGACGCTATACAGCTGCGCCATGCCCCGTCGAGTTTTACTTATTGGATACATGTATGTTGTGCATATACTGGAGAACGGTGTTGGCTGGTGATTTTAATGTAAATCTTGAGGATAAAATGTCAGAGCCTCTTGTGAAATTTCTTTTTCATGAATTTAATTTTATTATGAACAGTATCCGGCAGTGTCGCCGACAAAGCTTCACACAACCGTTGATACAGTTTTTTCCAGATGTATTAATAAAATAGAATCATATACAATTGTATCATATTTCAGTTATTACAAACCAATTATTTCCATGATAGAATGTGATGATTAGATAAGTCATTTTGGTTTCAATATACAGATTAATAAAAATGTAAGTAAATGTTTTTTCAATAACTGTTTGTATGGCATATAATTATTTTATCTATATTAGTCATAAATTGTAAATAAATGTGTTTATATAATTTGTACTTATTATCCTTATTATAAATAATGAAATATATTTTTTAAATTTTTTTTTCATTTGGGGAGGGAAGGGAAAGAAATGTAGAGAGAATGATTCTACCATTATACTTTAAATTTTATAGAAAAGCGTAAGAAGCTTCTCTTCAGTCGTGCGTTCACTCACTGACGCACCCGTTTTTTTAAAATTTGTAATTTAAATGTCTGGTCAAGGGTAGAATTTAAGTCACAAATAGTAGAATAGGCTGTCCTTTCGTATTTGGATTCGATTCCGAGAACTAATATTTTTTTTATATAAACACAACTGAAAATGTAGAAATCAGTCGTATCTTTTACTTAAAATAAAATTTGTTCTCAATGAAATTTTTAGTTGCTCGGAGCCTGCAAAGTTACGATATTTGGCACAAACATACTTTGGAGGATGGGAATGTGCCCCTCGGAGTCCTTTTGTTTTGAAATTTTATTTAGAATTTTAATTAATTAAAAATTAAGTGAAATTTTTGTGTTTTTACCTTAATAACTTTCGAAAATATTACAGCACAAAAATCATTTTTACATCATCTGACAGCACCAAACATTTCCTTTTCAATGATATCAATTAAATTGACGTACAAGTTTTTCTCTAATTTTAATGAATTTTTAAAAATATTTATTGGCATAATTTACAACAATACTTTTCATTGTTGTAACACAGTTCAAACCATTTTCATTGTTTAAACAAATATTTATTTGCATGTTTCTCTTCCATTGTTGAAAGCTAAAGTAGCATTTTAATGTTTAATGATACGTATGTTTTAATCACCATATTTTCATCCAGCTAACATGCTGTTGGACATTTTAAAGTTTAACTCAAATGCGTATTTTGCAAGAGGAATAAGAGAGTGAAACTGGTGCCGACAACGGGCAATTGCATTTGCATGACACAGACGGTTACTCTACTCCATTAAGGACGTTCTTGCAGACAACGAACAGAATAGGTACAAGGCTACTGAAAGAACATGGGTAAAAATGTCTATCAAAATTTGAAATTTAAAATTACTTTGTTAAGGGAACCATGAAAATAAATTTATGCATAAGAGATTCAGTTGAAAATTTATTTCTTGCGAACAAGATTGCAATATAATCTAGATTTAGTTTAATTAAAAAAAATATTTTTGTTTTGATTATTTAGTTTTATCATGACATTTTTTAGCGTTTTATAGATTGGATCATAATTTGGATTTAGTTTAATTAAAGATTTAAAATTTTTGCATTGCATTATAGAGATGTCTTTTCTTTTTGAATATTAAGATTTGATATTTTTTATACCGTTGATATTATAAGTATATATATATATATATAGTTATAGAATACTCTATGATAAAGATTTTTAAAAGATTATTGAAATAATAAAGCCCTGGCCAGGAATGAAGAATTACGCCTAAAACGGCGTGACTTGCTCAGTGCGTTACATGATTGCGAAAGAGGAAATTACGCAGATGCGGAGAGTTTTATAATTCCAAAAAGGGAAAAGTACCGAAGTTGAGGCTCTAGAAATATTGCGACTCTTGCGAGTCTAGTTAGAGTAGAAGCGTTTTTTATCATAGGATTGAAGTAGAATAATTCGTTCGTAATTAAAAAATAACTGTCGTTAAAAAAGACTTATTTTAAAGATGGGAAAATTTCTTAGTCATTACATATATATGTAGGAAAGGTGTCTAGGGGATAAAGGTTCTAATTTGATGCAAAATGAAAAGAGAGAGTTAAAATCAACTAATTTATTATTTAAACACAATTAAAACATTTAACTATTTACAAAGGGGTTAAAACAATAAACATAAGAGCAAGTTCACCTCCGAGATAGCACCAGGCTAATTCATAATTTACTTTCGCTCAGAAAACGGAGAGCCTAAATTATAACGACCGCTTCGGTGAAAAATCCAACATCGAACTGATTTAATTCCCGCCGCGTGACGTGACGTCACTTCGCCATAAAACAGACGATTTATTAGTGGTGCCATCTCTTACAATTTTAAATGAACAAAAATGCTGAAGTTAGTTTCTACATATATATATATATATATATATATATATGTCCTCAGATTTTACAAAAATCAGAGCGATGATGTAAGAAATGTCGTAAACTGAGCATATGACAATGTGAATCATCCTTCCATGAAAATGAATCATCATTTTATGATTGCCAGATACTACATATTTTTAATAGTTCAGGTGTAGTTTGAACACAATTGAACTACAAATCTGGAAATGATTTCCTCAAATTAATGTATGTCTTTGAAAATAAGATGTAATTTAAAATGGTTTGGGAACAGGTATCTGATGTTTTTGAAGAAAAATCTTTCTAAATAATAAAAAACATAGCTGTCTTTTCGCGAAATCCAAAGAAGATTTAAATGACATATAAAAAGTCAATCAACTGGCTTTGCGTGTTTCACAATGATAATGTGAAAGATGTTGTCCCAGTAAATACAACTGTTTTTTTAATATCCAGATTGTAAGAGCATTCATATATCATATGAAATAAACAGTTTAATTTTCTATAAGTACACGAGTCATCTATATTCGAATTTAAGTGTTATTTTACTACATGCTTTTGGTTTTTGTGTTAATTTACAGCTAAGTACTGAAAATTCTCAATATATAAAAACTACTAAAGGTATATGCTTTTGGGTTTTTTGTAATATTTGCACTAAAAGATCTTCTTAAATGTTTGAAAGAATCATGAAAGTTAATGGTTCAAAGAGACGAGACATTCCTAGCAAATTACAGTTTTATGGATTTCCAGACAAAAAAAAAACATTTAAGAAATTATGTAAGCCGTTAAAAGGCTTCTATTACTTAAAGTCGAATGACGATAGCTTTAAGCAACAGACCATTTACCTTTTATTCCTAGGAGCAAAATTTAAAGATTTACTTTCCTTGTATTTGCTTCAATTGAGATAAAAGCACTTGTTTCTCTTTTAAACTAATGCAAAATATTATTCATGGTACTTGGATGACTATTTAAAGCGTCAGTTATCTCTGTAGAAACCATGGAAACTAATGCCTCGCTTCGAAATTATTTTGATTTGATCAGGCGTTATATGAAGAAAGTAAATAAGTTAAGACGTAGAATAATAATCCACATGAAAGGTATATTTTGCTTTTGTCACGCGTAAGAACAATGCTCTGTGCATTAATATAACCCAAATGTGCATGACAAAGCCATGTGTTAAATGCAATAATTTAAAAAAGACTTCTGGCCTCGACAGAATGCCAAAGAAAACAACGAAAATAATCTTAAATTTCATCTTAAACGCTATTTTTAAAGTCTGCAGTTACTCTGATCTTGAGAAATATATCTATTTTATTGTCTATTAGGTGCGTCTTTTATTACAGTGATATGAAAGCTCAATATTTTTGCTGAAATGGTTATATATAATCTCACTTAATTTTACTTTAAATTCTAATCGTATATATTTTAAAATCTTAATAAGTCTTAATACAGTGGTTCCAAACCTTTTTGGTTATGCGGACCACCTGTTGAGTAAAAAAATATTTTGAAGCCGACTAACTAAATATACAGGTAAAAAATGCAAAGACATATATACACACACACACACACACATATATATATATATATATATATATATATATATATATATATATATATA